>VYZW01041423.1:0-21523 GCA_013401315.1 Balaeniceps rex | reverse complement strand
TGATCCCCTCGTTCAGATCATTGATAAAGATGTTGAACAGAACCGGCCCCAATACCAAGCCCTGGGGAACACCACTCGTGACCGGCCTCCAACTGGATTTAACTCCATTCACCACCACCCTTTGGGCCCGGCCACCCAGCCAGTTTTTAACCCAGCACAGAGTGCGCCTGTCCAGGCCGTGGGCAGCCAGTTTCTCCAGGAGAATGCTGTGGAGATGGTGTCAAAGGCTTTGCTGAATTCCAGGTAGACAACCCATCCGGGATGGGATGACAAAGTTCTGCATAGCTACCGTCTGGCATCTTGCTGTTACTTGTCCCTGGTTTGATTTATGTTCCAGCAAGAAGAGGCATGAGAAGCTTCCTCCATCATAGGACCCTTTAGGTGAAAGGGCCACCACAGCAGCGTGGCTGCTTTCCGTGGGATGTAGTCAGCATCCCTTTGTACACGACAGCAGAAAAACCATGTGCCTTTTTATTTTTTTTTTTTAATATGAAGGGGTGCAAGATGTTTCTTTGGGCTATTTGCATAGTAAACAATTTAATAATACTTGAAGGATTTATTACGGCACAAAGGAAGGGCAAAAGAGAGACCCACCCAGAAGTGACGTGTCTAATTTAATGCCTTTCTGCTCGGTTCGTGCACCAGCAGCAAGCACTGTATCACCCAAACGCAGCGCATCACCAGGGACCAAACCCAGAACTGAAACCCTCTCTGCCACTTTTAAAGGCATGTGTTGTGTGCTGAAAGGTCTACGAACGCTTGTCAGAAAGCCCCGCAGGAGCATGCAAAGCTATTTCGTTAACCCCAAAAGAATTCAACCAAGTTGGACTCAAATGTATAGTGTGTGCATTGCTTCCGTGGACTGTATAGGGAGGCATGAGCAACTGACAACAGCCGCGCAGTGCTTGGGTCTCTGCCTGGGCCATCTTTGGAGCAGAGCCACCACCGCGCACTGGCAGAGCCCCGGGGTGTTTGGGGAATGAGCGGCTGCCTCAGCCAGTGCTTTGCAGTTGCGGCTCCCTGCAGACGCAGCATCGTCCTCCGCCCCCGAGCTCTTGCCTTTTCTCTCCTCCAGTGACAGATTTGACCCACAACTCAACTTTTTAATTACATGAAAGCATGCTGGCAGAAACCCCCTGCGTTTGAAGCCATGAAGCTCCACGGAGGGAAGCGCTCTCTCCTCGCCCCCCACCGTCCCACTTCCAGTGGGACTTCACTCCAGAAATTAAAAAATATGGGAAGATCATAACCAGATCAAACTGACTGACAGATACAAGGAGAGGTCCCCCAGGCATGAGTAATATTGAAGAAAGCATTTTTGGTGGGGGTAAGAGCAAGCCAGCACAAGTGCCTGACCTACCACCATGACCAGCAGAACTGCATTTGCATGAGCGCAGTCTTTCAGGTTATCGCTTTGCATGGTGGGAACAACCCATTAAATCCTATAGATGCTCTTGCACTCGAAAGGCCACTAGAGCTATAGGGCATGTCGCCGGGAGAGAAGCATATGAAGACTCATTTACAGAATTAAATATTTCCTCTCTTTGCTCTTCTGCGGAGCCTTTCATTACAAACAGTAATTACAGTAATGAACGCTTGCAAGCCAAGAGAGAGACAGTGATTACTCACCCACTTGGGGAAACTGAGGGTCAAACAGACTATTTATTTCATGGGACCACATCATAAATAAGCTCAGCTTGTGGTCACAGTTAGGCCAGCGTTGTGAGCAAGTCAGGGGCGAGTGAGAAGTGGAGATTGGAGAGCCGCCTCCGTGCCTCATGGTTCGGTGCTAGCCCGGACTCTGAAACATGAACCGTCCCGGGTTTGCAGAAGAAACCCTCTTTCTCTTCCAGGAAGAGACACACAACCTTAGAGCTGGTCCTGCGTGACTCATCTCGTACTCCAGTGCAGCAATTCAGGTCCAGGAATAGGCCATCTGAACAGAAGGTGGTACACAGACAATTTCACATTTAGAGAGAGATGTTAACGAACCAAAGACATCACTTGTTAGAAATACTTTACAAAAATTGAGTGGCTGCAACGGCTGCTGTAAAATCTCAGCATAAGCAAAATGCATTAATCTGGGACGTGACTCTCCTTCCTAAACTTCATCTGAAGCTTAAATGAACCCAGAGTTTTGAGGTTTGGAAGCTCGGCCAAAACTTTTTTATTAACTCATATGATTTTATCTTTACTCCATCTTCCTCCGTGCTGGAAAGAAAATTAAAGTTATGAAAACAGCTTCACCTGCTACAAGTCTAGTGCAGCCGAGCCAAAATGTGCCCAGCATTTCCATAAGATCAGGTTTCTACACCAGAGAAAGAAATCTGGGTAAGCACGTGTGTTGGTCATGACCAACTGCTATCTCCTCTCTTACAACAACGATAGTTTACGACAGTACAGAACAGAACACGTAGAGCAACTCACGGGAAAGACGAATGTTGTATGCATTATCCTATGGATCTAGGTGGATCAGCCTGCCCGGTTAGGTGCTACCTACAGCAAGAAGACACCATCCCTTTTAGCACCACTGACTTCATCTCTTCACAGCATCATGCTGACCATTTTCGTCCCTTTATACGGCCAAGAGCGTACCACGTACACCGCACTGGGCAGCGATGCGGATCATGGGTTGTCCTACTCTAATAGTTGTCGTTCCTTAAATGCACAGCCCAACTTCTGTCACTTTGGGAAAGTCTGGGTCTGTAACCTTGATATAGGGAGGTGACCGAGCCTGTTGCATGATTGCTGAGGAATTAACGCTGATGAAGTTAATTAGTAAATATGGTAACCTGTACTTCTTGTGCACGTTCTTTGATTTTACCTTTTTGCATTTCTATCCAATTTGCTGGGTAAACTTATTGAAAAATCAGCAAATACCTTTGTAATTGTACACAACTAAAGGCAGAGCTTTGGGGTCATCCACCGCATAAATCTAAGGATGAATTACTATATGCAACAAAAAAGTGCTCTAATTGCCAGAAATTGGACATAAAGTTCCTGCTTGTTAGTAGAAATCAAAGTTAAGGAAGGAGAAAATGAGGCTTAAAGTTAAGTGCTGCTATTAACGAGCAGCAGTACTCATTAGCTAACACATGCAAAAAACCATTTGCTGCCTGGCGCTTACAAGACGTCTCTAAACTGAATTTCACCTTCTGTGACAGCCTCTACATTCTGTAATGACCTACAAATATTGATGAACATGAGCTGAGTATTAAAAGCTGCTCTCATTTTTTTTACAGATGGTGAAAACTGAGGCACGGCTGTCCGATTTGCTGAAGGTCATCAAGGTAATCTCTGTCCGAGATGGGAAGGGGATCCACACGTGCCTCCACCTGAAGGCCCTGAGCTTTACCCACGTCTGGTGGACATGACCTGTACTGGGCCCAAGACGTCATGCTTTGAGGAATACAAAGATTTGGGGCTTTTTGGACATTCTGGGACCATAATGGTATCTGACGTTGCACTCAAGGGTCCAGCGCCATTTCTTCTCCCGTCATGCATGCGGTTTTATTCCCCACCTCACGGTGAGTTATGGCTGGCCTGAAGTTTTGGGTTTGTTCAATCCCTGTGTTTATGAGGCTGAATTTTGAAACTGCAGCTGACTCCTCTGCAGGGGAAGAGCCCTTGCCCTTTAAAGCCCGTGCACAGACTGGCTGTAGCCTGGTGCTTCTGCACAATAAGCGTGTTTATACCTCGCTTTTCAACTGTTTTAGCAACAAACTTTGGATCCCATGAATTGCTATATATGACTGTTCCACAGACCACCTGGGTGGGGGAAAGCAATGCAGTTATTTTGTAGTTTTGAAATGACTGAAAATTACTTTGGAAGGAGCTATTCAAAGCTGGGTTGACTTTCCAATCCTCTGCCTGGGGACATGAGAACTTTTCTGTACCTTTTTTTTTTTTTTTTGACCCCTCTAAGGAACTTCCTCTTTAAACAGCCCAACGAGGAGGACTCCTGCTGACTGCTCTTTTTTTTTTTTAAGTCCACTTAATTTCCTGCCCTTCTCTCCCTTTGCTGCCATGGGGGAAGCTGCTGGCGCTTTGTAGGAGTCACGGGTAACAAAGAGAGACACGAATGCTAATTTTGCCGGCTCTCGGAGTCGGTCAAAGAAGGTGTTTTAAATAGGCTGGATGTCACTCTCATGCTGCTACTCAAAGGAGTTAATGGCTGGATTAGCTTTGCGAATATAAATTACAGGATTTCTAGCTTCTCTTCCCCACCATCCCTATTAAATTGCTTTCGGTGCGGACTCAATGCCAGATGGCTCCCCACATGTGTCAGATGCCCATGCGGAAAATTCATTTCAGGGTCACTTCTTTGTTTTGTTTCCCTGAAGACCCTATTGATTCCTGCTCCCCATGGAGGAGGATTTTATTGAGCTCTTGGGAAAGGGAATGCTGTTTAGATGAAGCTGCTGAAAGATCAAATCCCTGGAGAGCAAGCGGCAAACTCAGCTAACCCAGACACGCAACGTGCCAGGGTGGGGGGGCAGCATTCCAATTTACATTCCTTCAGATTGGTTTAGTGTTAATGAAACTCAATCAAGACTTAAGAACTTGATCCTAATTTGCACTAACGTTCTTTTGCCACTGCCAGGAATGTTTAGAAGGATCATGAGGCTTTATCGTGGTGTTAAAATTGAAGTTGATTTAGTTAAACCCGGGTAAACTTCTGTGGGAATATTTACATGTGCTGGCTGAACTTGGCCATAGGAGTTTGGCTTGGGCTTGTAAAAAGAGAGTAATGACGCAAGCTAAACTGATACAAGAGGTTTAAACTGCGTGACGGGTGTTCACTCAGGGCGTTCTACGGTTCAAATAAATCATTTAAAATTAACACACTGTGTTTATAGGTCAGACGTGAGCATAAAGGAAAACCTGGCCATAAAAATCATTTTGTTGACCTCCCTGATGACGGGGCCACCCTCCAGAAGCAAAGGGAAAAGGTACTTTCCAAAACCATCTAACGCAGCAATCCGTAAGTATCAGCTGCCTAACGCTGAGCGACTAATGTGAGCACGGACGCAGCACTCCTCCGTCCCGCACCATGGCATCCTCAGCTCTTCACCGTCACGGCAGCATCTTCCTCTGCCCGCAAGTGAGTATTCACGGGCAAGGGCCTGCCAAAACACACTCATCACTGCAGCATCGTTAGATCAGGAACCCAGAACCTGGAAGTTGCCTGGAGCAGGCAGGTTCAAATGCAGCTGCAGAAGATTAAAGGATCCTGGAGTTGTTCCATGCAATAAATCTTTTCTCTGCACACCCCATAGCAGGTTTGGTGCTGTCTGGAGCGCACCGCAGGTCAGCGCGCCAGCTCCAGTGTTAGAGGCGCGGGATTAGAGTCGGATGACGGCTGGAAATGACCCTTTAAAATGTGCTTTCATACCAAATCGGATTTACACGTACTAGGTCCACAGAAATCAGAACGATCTCCAGATGATCAGCATTGCTGCCAATTTTGAAAGGCGTGGTCAAATAAGTTCTAATGGCCTCCTGCTTTATTTTAAAATCTTTTTTTTTTTACAAAAGGAGATGCAGACTAACTTATGAAAACAAATTGTATTTATATTTGCCATGGGTTATGGTTATTGTTAAAGAATGTGGCACTAAAGATTATCTCAGAAAAAACACATCTATATATCTATATGACTATATAGCTATGTATCTCTGTATCCATATATCTATCAATACCTATACCTGTATCTATATAGCTACCTATAAACAGATATATAGATATATTTAGATATACATATATATATATACATGTGAATAATAGAAAGCATATCACCAGTTTACTACTTATATTACCCTGGAACTAACTGTGTCAACAGCTGCCTTGGCAGTGCATTAATTTTACTTTGGGTTGAAGTATTAGAAGAATAAAGGGCTGCACTGAAATTTCTCCACCAATTATTTATTTATCTGCTAACGTTTTTTAAAAACTAGAACGTTTGCTTACGTAAGAAACTTTAAAAAAATTGTAAGTAATATCATTCCTAATAGGTAAAATGATTTATCCCGATGAGATGATGCAGTATGCATGCCGTATTAGGAATAATACTGCATCAAGGATGCAGGGGCCTTGTCTACAGAAGGGATATTAAAAAAAATAAAATCCTGCTGTCAGCAACTTCAGAAGCCCTGATACAGGCAGGGTGCTGTGACACCGTTTTAAGCACGGTGTAATTAGGCTTGTCCTCAGCAGGATTCAATCAACACGATGCTTCCAGTCTGCCGGCTGTTGCTCTGCCTTCTGATATTAACACTAAAAGAGCCGAACCGGTTCGAGCCGTGGGATGCAGGCAGGGGGATGAAGGCAGGTCTCTCCCTGCACTCCTCTCCCTCTCGAAGGGCCTTTGCTCTGACCAATGAACACAGGAAAATACCCTGCGAAACAATGGAAATTCATTATAATTAGGAACTTTTACACATATAGAGAGAGCTTTGTTGATCTTTGTGCCACGGCTGCGTTATTCCTCACAGGCAGCATACAGCGAGGTGCCTCCTCTGTGGCCAGCGTTTTGTGCCGTGAAAGCAGACCGGCAATAATGCCGACAGTGCTACAGACCTATAAAACTGATTGCAAAGCACAAATCCTCCAGAAAAGTAGGCAGAGAGCACACAGTTAATGCAATTAATCACAGCTGCTTGTCATTTTTAGTTATAAAAGTGCAGTCTTTAAAAGCAACAGTTGCAAGGCCACTAAATTTAAATTTCTCTTTATTGTCTTCCTCTTTCTCCCTTAAATTCTTTTATACGATTTTAGCTGGAGGCTGAGGTATATGTGATCAAGTGCTGGGCACCAATGAAGTCACCATGCGTTTGGATCTCTACCTATAGACGGAAGGGGGTGTTCTCCTTACACCAGAGCTCCCAAAAGGGAACTGTCAGGATGGGAACCAAACGGGGCATGGCACGCTCTCGGTGCAGTGTCTGAAGCTGGGTAGAGTCCGCCTTCTTGAGGGTTTGGGGTTGGTTGTTTTTTCCATAGCTAGTTTCGGAAAAGCTGCTGGCACACGCTGGTGCTAAAAGAATGAAGTTAGGTAAATTAAAGTGGAGTGGGAAACCTGAAACAGAAGACGCAGCGCAGAGTGCAGAGGATACACCTCAACAGCCTCATTTTGCTGGCACGCAGTCGCCCCCGAACCGTTCGCCGAATTCTTCCCAGAGCGTGAGTCGGGCGTCGGAAATCGGACGCGGTGAAAAGGGTGCGGGGTGGCACCAGGCGGGATGCGGGCGAGCGCAGCTGAAGGAGGGCCTGCGGCAGACGCGCTCCGGCCGGGCTGGCGTCACCCGGGTGTTGCGTGTGACGTCGCAGGGCTCAGTCTGGCCCAGGGAGCAGCAGGAGCAGGAGCGTTAAGAGATAAGGGGATGGTCCTGCCCAACCCCAGCCCCCATCCTGCTGCAGGGAGAGCACTGGCAGCGGCAGATCCCTCCCAGCACGTTGCCTCCAAGTCTTTGCTAGAAGTTATTGCTCTGGTTTTAAAGACCCGCTGAGATCAGATCACGTTAAGGAGTAAGGATTTGTGTGTCTCTCGTGATAGTTTGTAAAGTGGCTCTAAAAAAACTCAGAAACTCACGAATACAAAACTATCACAGTGCTCCGCTGTATATTTCCCCTCTCCTCAAGAAGCCACGCACTGCCTCACCATCTACAGAGAAGAAGCACTTCAGTGAAGGACTCTTCTCCTGAATCAATCCAGATAAGTATAAGATGCGGCCATCTGAAAGCTTCTTAAGAGCAGAGAGAAGCACCAGCTGCTCTCTGAACTTGTCCTCCAGCGGCTGAGCGTACAGGTCTCCGCCACCCACAGCCACCACTCCACACAAACTTCCCCCCAAAATGCAAAGAAGCGAGGAGCCTTTTCACTGCCCACAGCAAAGCAGACTTTGGCCCTGTGGAGAACAGTTGGTTCAAATCCAATGAAGTCAGGACAGGGGCCCAGGTGGTTCCCTGAAGAGAATCAAGGAAGAAGCCAGAAGGTCTGTGGCCGACTCTATCTCTGCCTAGTTGTGTTCCTCGTTACCTTTACAGACAATCACAGTGGGGATAAATGAATAAACACTGCCACCAAAGCTTCCAGAGCTTTGGCTGGAAGAGATGGTGTTCTGGAAAGCTTTGGGACAAAATGACTCCTTGGAGAAAGGCACACACAAAGGCAGGTGTAATTCCAATGTAAGAGCCCAAATACAGTGAATGAGGTTTCCTGTTGGTACTCACAGTCCAAAGAGGACAGCCCCAAAGAAAAGGCATGGCCTTCAGGTGGCACTGGTGTTCCTGTGAACAGTTTGCTCTTGGACTGGTGGTCAGGAGAGGATGGTCTCAGGCGTTAGGCACAAGCATCAGAGCCAACAGACTAGATTCATGCCATGGAACACCCGTCTAACCTCGCTTGGGATGAACCAGACCTCAGTTCTGCAGTTGTAAAATGTGGAAAATACTTCCCAAATTGGTTAATGACTCCGTGAGATGCAATGGTGGTGGACATGCTACTTTGAAATAGGAGAAAGTCAGACTCAGTTGTGTACAACTGAACTCAGAGTCAAAAGAGTTATTGCTGGTACTAAGGGGGAGGTAGGAACTGAGACTGAGCATGAAAAGGAACAGGTAGAGATGATAGGCTGGACTGCCAAAAAGTGCCTAAATCACTTTTGAGAATATAACCTGAAGCTCCTGGAAATGTTCACTCCAGGCTCTGGCAGGTCACAGGTTTCCTTGTGCACAAAACCCTCGGAAAACACCTCTCAGTCATTGTAAGTGCCCAGGCAGCCCTCTCAGCCTGCACCCTGGGTATGACCCACTGGCTTTACCGAACCCGTATGAATCTATGTCAGTTCTGCACCCTGATTACTAATTTTACTCATGTGCTTCAAGACATAGATGTACGTTGAGCTCACAGGCGGCTGTAGAGACCTGCTCATGCAGCAGGATGGATCTACCAAAGCAGGTCTGTCACACAAACCTGCCTGTGCTAAAACCCTAATTAAAAACCCAGTGGAAAGGCTCAGCTCAAATTATTTTTAATTCGTGGATAAGGTTTTGCTGTAAGGTATCCCTAAACACAGAATACATTGCATAGTCCATGAAGTTGCTTCCTTTAAAGAAAAAGAGTAGTTTCATGAGCGCTGGAAGTAACAAGGCCAGGTTCCCTGCAGATTTGCATCTCTTGTATTATTGACTTTGATGGCAAAAGGAAGCAAGAGCTCCATTTGAAATTTGTCCTGTCATTAGAGAATTTATAATGTCTCTTTTTTGCATGAATTCTCCAGGATATTCGAACACGCCATTTGACATTATATTTTCTATAGTCACTGCAGCTCTGAAAGGCTTTTCTGCTTGGCTGTCTCTTTCATGCACCCTGTGGGAACATCTACACTTCTGTAATTGAAGCTGGCTAAGGGAGCTGAACGTTGTGTTGGGATCTTGACATGTATGATCACCCTGTGCCTATTCATAAGCTTTGGTTCTTTTTGGCGGTTCAGCCCCTGCAATTTTCAGTATCAGCCTTTTCTGCATTCCTATACAGATACAAGCAAGATCGCTATCTCCCAGAAAGTTCTTCATCTACCTGCCTATTACCTGACCTGTGGGGTGACTTTCCAGTAGAACAGGCTTAGCACTTCTGTGTGTTGTTTGCTGGAGAATGGGAAAACAAAAGCCAAACTGCAGGTTAACTTCTCGCATTCTGCCTTGCCAGGGTTAGGTTTTCCTTTCCTGGGGTTTCTGACTTTATTTGGTTTAATGCTGGATTAATGCATCCATCCAACTCAAAGCCAAAGGAGACCGAGCGTATCTAGTCTCACTTCCAGCCTGATCCACTTCATTAGGAAAAATTTCTTTACAGAAAGAGTGGTCAAGCATTGGAACAGGCTGCCCAGAGAGGTGGTGGAGGCACCATCCCTGGAGGTATTAAAAACACATGTAGACGTGGCACTTCAGGACATGGTTTAGTAGGCATGGTGGTGTTGGGTGGGCGGTTGGACTAGATGATCTTAGAGGTCTTTTCCAACCTTAATGATTCTGTTCTATTCTCTTCTATTCTGTTCTATTCTATTCTATTCTATTCTATTCTATTCTATTCTATTCTATCCAGTTGCTCCTCTGCTGAGGGAGGTAATTACATTTCTACTGAGTTACCTGTGTTCCAAAAAAGTGATCCCCTATTTACTTGAGGGCTTTTCTGGATGTTTTACTTCAGTGACTCTTTGCCTCACTATTTCTTCATGTATGACGTGTGGCTTCCTATTACGTTTCTGCTCATGACATTAAGGAACCCTTCAGGATGTTTATTTTCCTCCCCCATCAGTACTTTTTGATTATAATCAAGTCACCTCTTAATCTTCTCTTTGACAGACCGTTAATGCATTGAGCAGTACCCAGGCACGCTACTCAGCTGCCTGGGCAAACAAAGCATCCCCTCCTCTAAAGCTTCGGCCAATGTTTGGGTGAGCTATGGGCACATGCTTGGGATTTAGGCAGAGACCCTCCCTTGCCTGCGGATGCCCAAAGAGGTTATCCCCTTCCAGCCACCGCTGGCTGCGTCGCCACGCTTTGTCAGTCACTGCCAGGGTTAATGTCGTGGTTTAGCCCCAGTCAGCAACTAAGCACCACGCAGCCGCTCGCTCACCCTCCCCCCCACAGTGGGATGGAGGAGAGAATCGGAAGGGCAAGAGTAAGAAAACCCATGGGTTGAGATAAGAACAGTGTAATAATTAAAATAAAATAATAATAATAATAATAGTAATAGTAATAATAATGATGATAATAATAATAATAATAGTAATGAAAAGGAGAACGAGAGAGACAAACAAAACCCAGGGAAAAGAAAACAAGTGATGCAACCGCTCACCACCCGCCGACCGACACCCAGCCAGTCCCCGAGCAGCAATCGCTGCCCCCCGGCTAACTCCCCTCGGTTTATATACTGAGCATGACGTCATATGGTATGGAATAGCCCTTTGGTCAATTTGGATCAACTATCTCAGGCTGTGCCCCCTCCCAACTTCTTGTGCACCTGGCAGAGCATGGGAAGCTGAAAAAAAAAAAGTCCTTGACTGGTGTAAGCACTGCTGAGCAACAACTAAAACATCAGTGTGTTATCAGCATTCTTCTCATACTAAATCCAAAACACAGCACTATGCCAGCTACTAGGAGGAAAAGTAACTCTAACCCAGCTGAAACCAGGACAGTTAACCATGTTAACGTCGGTGGTTTAAATGGTGCCTCTGCTCTAACCTGCCATGGGTTAGGGAAGGTGCAGACAGGCGAGCATCACCGCCGTCCTCGGGAGGTTGCTGTTGCTGCTGGTGAGCTCTCGCCCTGCAGCAGCTCAGCCGATTCTCGCCTCATCCATCACCCACTTCCACCGGTCCACAAAATGGTTTTGATGACTTTTGCATCTGCAGGCAAACCCGACAGCTGCTGAGTCTGACGTATGTCACTATAGGAGAAAAAACACTTCTTTACTGTTTTTTATCATTCCTCCATCTGTAACTCTAACATTGTCCCTTTACAGCACGGCGCCTCCACCACAACCCCTAAACTCTTCTCTGTTGCTGCTTGCAGCATCTCCCCAGCACTTTCTGTGCAGCGTTGCCTGCCCTGGGGGCACAGCTGACTCAGGATTTCATATTTCATGTTCTCTTACTGTCCGGAAAATTTTTAATTATCAGTCATTGCTTAGCTTCTGTTCTGCTTTTCCAAGAAAACTTCAAAGTCACTGTTAAAGCTTTATCCTGTCCAGTAAATGATATGGATTCATCCTAGCAAATTGGTTTTAAAGACAGCAGGATTATGGGCTCCAGCTCCACTGTATTTATAGGGACTGTTTAAATGTTAAGTGATAAGCTTTGAGATGAAACCCGCACTTTGTGGACACATGGTCAAACTCGCGTTTGCCTCAGTTACTCATTTCATTTGGCTTTGCGTCTAGACCTCATCTGGTTCAGCCAGTCAACAAGTGCCAGCAAATGTCCAGCTGTCACTTAATTAGGAGTAATAAATCCACCTCTCACACAAAGCTGATGGTGCTCCACTGAGCAGACTAAGCCAGAATGTGTCTCTGCCAGCCATGGAGCTATGGGATGGCCAAAAACAGTTTTCCTGCATTATTTCCCTTGGCATTGCCCATGCTTTCATGGGGCCAAGGCTGAACACGGCGGTACCCGCGCAGGGCAGTCAGCACGTTGCAGGGGAAGGAAGCCTCGTCCCAGGAGCAGGGGACAGGCGGCTGGGTGGCTGTCCTCCTGCTGGGACAGGCTCCCTGCCAGACCGCAGACAGCCCCGTCAGCCTTTGTTCCCCACCTTTGTAAAAAAATCCTTCTTTAAAGGCCTAAGTTTAGCAAGTGTTTATTTGGACTGCAGTTGCTAGTGATGGTAGTCGGGCAATGGTGTGTGTTATGGTAACCCATGCAAATCTCTTGCACGGGGCGGCCCCCGGGCACAGGGGGGTGCAGGGGGCTGGGCGAGAGCTCCAAGGCCATTGCTGATGAGAGGGGAAGCTTTCCCGCAGCGTGGGCTCCGGCTCTGCCCAGCTCCTGGCCAGAGTCTGCCCAAAACCACCCACAGGTCCCCTACGGTGAGTGCGAGGTCCCTGCAGGACTCGTTGTTCTTCAAGGTGCTGCAGCTCGTGGACAGGAATGGGGTTGGTGGAGGGTCATTCACTGTCTATGAAGCCCCTTCAGGAACTGCTTTTAAGAAAAGGATGTGTTTGAAAACAAATAAATTATTATCACAAACACAAATCTTGCTGTGGCACATCACAGAGATGCGCTGGCTTTTCTGGGATCACTTCTTTCATTTCTCCTCGTTGCTGCTTCCCCTTCAAGCACTCCCGTTCTCCCCAACCAGCTTTTCAACTCCCACTACCTGAGGAGAAAAAGAGATATTCGACTTGCATCTTTTGCCTACAAAACTTGGAAGTTTACCATGATTTTCCAAGAGGTAAAACCTCCGTCCGAAGCTCCATCCCTCTACCCGTGCTAAGATCTCACATGGGGGAGTCTAGCACCACCTAAGACTCAGAGAGCTTCACCTGCCATTTGATTTACCTGGCGCTATGTCTAACCAATCTACCTGTTAAAATTAGCTTCCTGATAATTGTTGTTGTTTCAGATGTTGCCAGAGAAGGAAATAGACCTTTTCAGGAAATAAATAAAGGGAACTGAAGAAAAAACGCAGCCCAAGGTAACCCCTCCAGCACTCTAGATGGCATTGAAGCCAAGGAAGACAGCTTTAATTGTGTCAGAACATGGCTATCGCGAACAAAGCACCCACCATTAGCGAATCAACAGAAAAGCACAGCTCTTACGAGTCAATAGTTCAGCTATGGGCCTAATGACAGAAAATGATGCGGGCTCTAATAATGTCAGAGCAGTTTTCGTAACATGTTCCTTTTTTAGCCCATAATTCCATCCCAAACAAACTTCCAAAGTACCCAATTGACTTCAGACGCTTGTCTAAATGAATCTGGTGGCAGCTGGGAACTTGCTTTACTGCCCGGACTTCCATCTTCTCTGAGATTTAGAAACAAAGCCCCTGTGCTTCACCTGCTCGTTGCCTTCTGCCGGCTGCGGAGCACAGAACTCACACCTGTATCACAGAGGAAAAACACAGACTACTTCTAACTAAATTATTTGTCCTTTTTTCTGTGCCAAAGTCAGGACCAGAGCTAGAAACAGAGATGTGGCATGAAGATACCCTTTGAAGCCTCGTTGATAGTGCTTCACGCTATTGTTGAGGCTGCGTTGGAGGGTGTGAACAGAGGAAGGTCTGTCAAAGAGAAGAAGCCAGCATTTCATTTTCCATTGAAATTAGATAAACCCTGGTCAGGCAGAAGTCTCCTCTTTAAGGATGTGCTAGAAGTAACTGCTGGTGGTTTGAATCGAGGGCATGGCTACTTATATATAAAGAAAACAAACCCAAAGAGGAATGGTTCCCAAGATGCCTCCATCAGATTCCCGTTGCAGCTTTCTTTGGAGCTGGTCCTGCCTACGCCCAGCTCAAGAGGCATCTCGTCTTCCACCGGCCGAGTCGTAGACCTCTGGCATGTGCTACGTGAGGGGGCGAGGGGGTGGGAGGGCACAGCGCACACACGGAGGTGGGAAGGTGTCCACCCCAAAGACCACTCCTGCAGCTGATGGCTCTTCCTTCGTTAGCACACAGCTGCACTAATGCAAATCCAGTTTTAGCGATCACAGTTCTAACGGCAAACGTAGTTTTAGTGGGTTAGATGCCCCCAGGGAGCTGAACTCTTTCAGGAGGAAGGACTAACGCTGCCTCAGCAGTGGGGAATCTCCCCAGACATCCCGAATGAAGAAGTGCAATTTTAAATGCCATGTTTTGCAGCCAAAGAGTCCTCTGCACGAGTGGGGACAAACGTGGAGGTACTCTAGGAGCACGGTGCCCTCTAGAGCATTTGGGCTGAAATAGGTGTTCAGCTCAGATCAAGAGTTTACGTCCAGCGCACACCCCTCGCTGACCACACTGAGTGTGTGATTGAAGCTAAAAGGTAATTTACCCAGTGGAAACGTATCTGGGGTTCTGCACGTCAACCACATCAAGCTGCCACACCAGTTCATTTCGGAGCTTGCATATCAGCACTGGGTTTTGCACAAGCGGAGTCAATGATCGCTGCTAAAACAGCCGTCAGGTGCAGATATTTTCACTCCCAGGTTGGCTGGATGGAGTTGAAGCAGGGACTGCGTCCAGCCCATGAAAACCTGGCAGATAGCGGCGAGGTGGCCTGGCTTTTCAGCTCCCTGCAAGGTCAGCCGACTCGCCCACCGCCTTCTGTGCCTGAGAACGTGGCTGTTAAGAATTTCCCCCGCCACAGAGGGTTCTGCACATCAGTTCTGCTGTGTCAGTCGATCATTAAGAGCATCTTGGAAAGGGTCCAGCTGGCTGTTCAGCAAGGAATTTGTTTAGCGCTTGGTCTGTAGCCATGCACATCCGTATGACACGGCAAAATGAGAGCTTTGCTGTCAGAGAGCATATGGGCTTTGGGGTGTGAACTTTGCTCCAGCATCTTCTCCAAACGCCGTGGTCTGGAGGGCCCTCGTACCCAGGGAGCAGCAGTCAGACACTGCCAGCTAGATCTGTCCTACGCATCTGCCATGAATCCATTTTTTCTTTTAAAATGTTCAGCTTCTGCATCCCTGCCAGTGCTGTAGAGGGATGGCTTTTTTTCCTCTAAGTAGTTTAGTGTGGATCTGTTTAAAGGTTCCATAAAAGAACCACAACCATTTTAGCTTGGCTGTGCTTTAACAACAGGTACTCACTGTGAGGTATTCTCTGTCCAGAGGATAAAATTATGTATTTCCTCCAGCACAGGGTTTCTTCGCTGTGGCCACAAAGGCCCCAAGTCCTCATTTCTCACCACTAGTTTTGTGTTTCTGTCTTGAATATCAACTCAGCTATTTACACCCCGTTTCATCAAAAGATTTCTTATTTCTACAGACTTCTGCTGTCGTGCTTACCACATTCCCTGGTGCAAACACAGCACGTAAGTGTGCTCTCTTTGCAAGGCTTCTCCCCTCATCTTAAGGAGCCCCAACAACGTGAACATCCTCATCGGGCTCCCCAGCCGTTTGCAGAGGCGAATCTCCCGAGGAGTCCGTGCTGCCTGTGTTGGCTGTTGGCGAGGATGTGGACAGGCTGTGCCAGGGCTGGCACCGCTTCCCAAGATGTACAGCAGAAGGGGCACATTTAACAGTTCGTTATATGCTGCCGTCATCTGGCAGCCTGCCACTGACTTCTTCCCCTATAGTTACTGATGGACATACCTGTTAGAGACTTTTACACTCTCCAGTGACCTTACCCCAGTTTTCTTTGAAGCAAACGCTATAGATTATATTAGCGTATGTTACAAGACTGTGACATGTATGGTGGCGTGTATTTCGTAGCTGACATGCGGACACTGCACATCTTTAAAAGATCGTAGGCAGCCAAACATGCCTCTTGAAGGATCGGGGCAGCACCTCAGTTAAAGATGGCAAATGCTTGCACATTAACTATTTTAATTAGGCAAAGCGATCCCTTTTTGTCCAGCAGTTTCATGACAGAGCAGAAAGAATTAACGCAGAAACCTCCAGGACATGGAGGTAAGTCTGCCGGTAACTCCAGCATGGACATTTAAGATCGATTTAATAGGGCCTGCACTGCATTTATCAGCATTAAAAAATAATAGTACAAAAGATCACCAAAAAGTGTGCCCGTGTCTCTGGCAGCCTGGTTCAGCTCCAGATACCGAAAAGGTTTGGCAGAGCTCAGCATCCCTGGCCAGTGGCCACTGTTGGTGGCCAACATCCACGAGGTGGAGCTCCAAACGTTACGATGAGCCCTGTAAGGACACGTCGCCTTGCACCTTACACTCGTTTTTTGCCTCTTCCCTCACGCAGAACTGTGGAGCTGTGGCTGGGTAATCCATTTTCTTATTAAATGAGTGCTTATTTCAAAAGTAGGCTTGAGGGTTTTCTTCTCCATCTGTTTCTCTGACTTAACCTAACGCCAGTTTGCGCTCTTGCGCAATCACAGGATCTCTTCAATGACAAATACAAATCCAAGTGTCGTCTTAGAAAACGGGGCAGAGTTGTGGTCAAACAGCATTGTGTCGGCTTCACCTCCCTCTCACGCTGAAAGCTGCAGAAGGCAGACATTATTGGTAAATTCAGGTGGTAGATAATGACAGTTAATGGCAATTGACACAGGCAGAACCGTGTTCAAGAATTTCAAGTGTTTTGCTGAAAATTTTGAAGTAGTTTCACCTAGCCAATCTCTGTAATTGTGGCAGGAGTGCAAATGCCTTTCCTGCAGCCCTGGCACAAACAGGTCATGGTAACTGTAGAGAATTGGAAACAAAATGAGTGATTAATTTTGCCCACCTTTACAAGGGACAGTTTGTTCAGGATGATATGTGCTTGTTTTTATCATCAGGTTGAGAGTAGCGGTGCTGACGTCGCCTGAGACAAGCCAGAAAGTTACCTTTCCTACTGCAGATTGCTGAGAAGTTCCAGTGTCTCCATGAGCAATGTTGTGTGTGCCCTCTGTCCCTGCCCAGCCTTTCAGAGAGCCCCGCGACCACGGGCCCATGTGCTCGGTCTGTTTTATCGGTGCCTGCCAGGACGTGCGGGTGGGCTCTGAGCCCAGCACCCCAGCCCTGCGGCATCAGTTCGGAGAGGGGTCATGGTCTGCGTCAACACGCTGAGCCAGGACACTGGTGGGTTTTGGGTCAGAAGGAGCCAACCCGGGTGAGCTCTACCCCAAATGTCAGCATTTTGGTAGCGTTATATTGCTTGGTCAAACACCACTGAGCCAAGATCGTCAACTTCTAGCATGTTGTTTTTCCTGGCAGCTATACTTAATATCAAAAAAAATAAGAGCAGTACTCTGCTCTGGTGAGGCCTCACCTGGAGCCCTGCGTCCAGCTCTGGAGCCCTCAGCACAAGGAGGACATGGAGCTGTTGGAGCGGGTCCAGAGGAGGCCACAAAAATGCTCCAAGGGCTGGAGCCCCTCTGCTACGAGGCCAGGCTGAGAGAGTTGGGGCTGTTCAGCCTGGAGAAGAGAAGGCCCCGGGGAGACCTTAGTGCGGCCTTGCAGTGCTTCAAGGGGGCCTAGAGGAAAGATGGGGACAGGCTTTTTAGCAAGGCCTGTGGTGACAGGACAAGGGGTGATGGTTTTAAACTGAAGGAGGGCAGATTTAGGCTGGATAGAAGGAAGAAATGTTTTACACTGAGGGTGGTGAAGCACTGGCAGGGGTTGCCCAGAGAGGCGGTGGAGGCCCCATCCCTGGAAACATTGCAGGTCAGGTTGGACGGGGCTGTGAGCAACCTGATCTGGTTAAAGATGTCCCTGCTCACTGCAGGGGGTTGGGCTGGATGGCCTCTACAGGTCCCTTCCCACCCAAAGCATTCTAGGATTCTGTGATTCTATGATTCTAAAGTTTGATTAGAGGTCATTTGAAATTTGGTGGGTAAACCCTCGCCTGCTCAGCTCCATCATCTCTCACACACTCATGCTAAAACCAGGCAATTTGAAGGAAGCCCCTTGCAGGCTGCGGGGCTGGGGTGTGGGGATGCTCAGTGCCAGCCTGGCACCCTGGGGCACTGGCAGGGACCTGCTCACCCCAGGGACACGGCAGAAGCAAGACCCTTGCTTCGTGCAACAGCCCCGTGTGCTGGTGTGCGTCCCACCAGACGTGCCTAAATTCCTCCACTGCTGTTCGGACAGAGATGATGATTTTCCCACCGCTTTTTGGTGAGACGACTCCTTCAGCTGGAACAGCGGCTGTGTGTCTGTCACCTGGCTTTGACCTCCTGTTACGGGAGCAGTGACTCACCGAAGGAAAGCAATGCGGTAACACGCGAGGCCGCAGCATTACTGGCAGGGTAACGTCCCCATCAGGGCTCACCAATTAGGGTGCTAATTCGCTTCCATTTTCCACTGCTGGAAAACATTACAATTTATGTCAGCCTGTGCAGGAGGGCAGGTTTTGCCCTCTGGACAAGACCTGCTGCCTCTTGTGCCCGGGCTCCTCGTCCTGCCTAGTGACGGCTGCTCCTCAGCTGGCGTTTCAGCTCTCACCCTGAGTCCTGCTGCGTGGTCCAGGCCGCCTCGCTGGCCACTGTTTCACCCTGCCCCCCGTCATCACTCATGGTAGACCTTTGGCATCTCTTGTGCCTGGTCCCAGGTGCTTTGCTCTCAAGGTTGTTTTCTGGCCAGGGAATGATAACTCACACCTCGGCAGCTCCTGCTGAATCTCTCCGGCTGAGCCGGTCCCAGGGACCCGAATCACTCACTGCTGGAGCCTGGCTTTTGGTGCACCAAGGTCCTGCCGGACCCTGGCTGGATGCACTTGGCAGGAGGTGTTCAGGCGTCTCTGCAGTGCAAACTCACCCATACAGCTGTGGGATGAGGTGGGGTGTTTTGGGAAACGAAGCACCGGAGACTTGTGCCTCTGACCTCCCAGAACTGCTCAGAGCATGACTACAAAACCAAGCAAAGGGCTGGAAAAGCCTCCACTGAAACCCAAAATAACGTCAGCGAGATGGGACGCTGGAGAAGGAAGGCAAAAAACTAGAAGCATGGGCATAAGAGACACTCAAGTCTCTCACACCTGTGCTTGTATCCTACATCTTATAAGATGCATACCTCAAGATTGAGACGGATGAAATATTTTCTAAGTAAGGAGTTACACTACATGTTTACACCTGAAAAAATGTTCCTTGAATTTCAGTATTGGTCAGTGACGTTTAAGCAATGCTACTGAAAATCTGCCTCTGGCTGCTGTGACCAAATCTGATGGCATCTTCCCTCCCGTACCTGTACCCCTACCCATACCCGTACCCGTACCGTATGTCGTACCCGTACCGTATGTTGTACCCATATGACCAGTACCGTGACGTCAATGAGGGCAGGCTAGCAGGCAGGGCACATTTTAGCAAGCAGAACAGCTCCTTTCCCCGTGTGCATCATGGAGATTGAAGCTGGGGTTAAATGCCCCTGAGACCTGCAGCCGCGACAGAGGTTTAATCCCCACGAGCACAATTGACGTGCACTGGACAAGCCAGGGGCACGCTCCCTAAGCGGGGCAGGACAGAATAAGGTTTTTTTCCCCCGTCCCAGGCACACACCTCTGCTTTGTACCTCGGGCTGGACTGAGCAGATCCCTCCACGAGCCGATTCACCTGCAAACAGCAATATTTGGGGCTGCGCCCTCCCCAGGCGAGGCTCTCAGAGGGGACGGAGGAACGAGAGGTCGGCAGGTTGGAAGGTGACATCTTCCCTTTCTAGCAGCTGAAGCCATGCCGCCTCGGAGGAGTTGCTTTTGTTGTTGCTGTTGGTTTTTAGTTCCAGTTTCAGCATGTCAGCCCCAGGATTGAGAGGAGGAGGGCAGCGCTGCCTCGACCCCTCGCTGCTGGAGAGCTGAGCTGCCCCAAAGGCCACTTATGTCTTTTACTCAAGGAGCATGCGCCTTAAACGCATTTCTTTATTTCCTTGTGTTCTAATACTAACAATTTTACAAACTGTATTTGCCGTGCAGGTCAGGGTCCCTGTTTTCAAGCCAGAGGGAGCAGCTGAGCCCCCGTCGGCACCCGATGGGGCTGGGCGAAGGACCTCGTCCTGCCTGCAAGAGCCCTCGTCCCGGGGACAGGCAGCACCGTGGCCTCTTGCTCCCTCTCTGCCTGCAAAGAGATGGGCAGCAGCAGCTGTATCTCCAAAGGACTAACCTGTGCCCCTCGCTGTGGTCTCAGCAGCGGCTCCCTGAGCTACTCTTCTGGGCCGGGCTCATCCCACTTGCCATGTGCAACAGCATCGGTCTGTGCACGGGAGCCGTCGCTGGTGCAGCTCTTCCCAATCCCAAACTTCTGCCCAGGTGACATTAAAAGCATGGTGGGAATAGCAGCAGTTCTCGGCTTTGAGCATAAATACAGAGCACAGGGTTGTCAGCTCTTCGGGGAGTATTTGCTTATTGCTTTGAGTTAACTCCTGTTTTGCAAGGAGGATTCGTGCTCTGGTCTGGGAATTTCTCAGTGCCAGCTCCCAGAGGTTCTGACCAGCATCGGACACCTCCCTCTCGAGCAGCATTAGGTGGCTTCTCCCCAGCAGCAGGATTTAAGGCTAAACCCTCTCCATGACTTTCTGCTTGGTCTAATGACCCCAAGATGTCCGACCCTGATTCTCCTCCCATCTGTAATTTGACGCTGTGGTTTTTGCCTCGGGAGCCAGCTGGTGAAGAGTAAGCTGCTGAGCATTTCCACTTCCAAATTCCTAGGATCCAGCCCTAATTTGTCCAATTTATAACTACCTTGTTTTTGTGAGGATCTCTACTCATACCAGCTAACTAACTAAGAACGAAACAATTCATTATTTTTCCTATAGAATTCAGAGCAGCACAGCCCTCTGGAAGAAGATGCTTTTTTCTGGCATGGATTTTTTGAAGGATGTATTCAGTGTGATAGTCAGGGCATGTCACGCTGAGCTCCAGCAATAATAGAAATATTAACGTTCAAATTCTCAATAACTGGGTCTTGCTATTGAAATACAATCTCATGCATTTTGTGTGCAACAGTGGCTATCAGTTTTCTGTTTGTTTTGTTCCTGCTTGTTTGCTGTTGCGCTTAATAGCACCATTTTCCAGGCACCTCTGTGCCTGGCAAGATCATGGAACAGATCCTCCTAGAAGCAATGCTAAAGCACATGGAGGACAGGGAGGTGATTGGAGACAGCCAGCATGGCTTCACCAAGGGCAAGTCCTGCCTGACTAACCTGGTGGCTTTCTATGATGGAGTAACTGCATCAGTGGACAAGGGAAAAGCAATGGATGTCATCTCGCTGGACTGCCGAAAAGCCTTCAACACGGTCCCCCACAACATCCTTCTCTCTAAATTGGAGAGATATGGATTTGATGGGTGGACTGTTCGGTGGATAAGGAACTGGCTGGATGGTCGCAACCAGAGGGTAGTGTTCAACGGCTTGATGTCCAAATGGAGATCTGTGACAAGTGGTGTTCCTCA
>VYZW01041413.1:0-45244 GCA_013401315.1 Balaeniceps rex | reverse complement strand
TGATCGTGTGGCATTGTCCGTGACTTCCGCGTCTACACTGGTGTGAAGAGAGAAAGCATCTTCTCAAGGTAAGCTGTGCGGAAACTGGGTCACCGGTGTCCCTAACATCTGAGCAGGGTGAGTGCTTGAGGGCTGTAGGATCGAGGAGGGAAGGAGTCAGCCCCATGCCAGGGCCCTGTGAGGCCAGCTCTGCCCTGCTCTGCTCTGTGCCCCCCTTCCACAACCAGCAGATATAGGTGTCCTTGCTGTCCCTCTCATGGCCTGGCAGCCAGATGAGTACCTGGGTGCCTGGTACGTGTCTCAAAGTTCACAGCACCACAGCTCGCCTGCTTGCAGCACAGCAGGAGCCCGGCCCCTGCCGCAAACACGGCGCTGCCCAGCTGCAGACATGTCCCTCATTTCAGCCTGTTTCCCATCAGTGTTCCTGGTCTGCCTGGGATGCAGCTCTACAAACCCAGCGAGACCATGGTGTTGGCCTGTGCTTCATGCAGAGCAGCACCCGTCAGCTGCTCCTGAGTCTAACTCAAGCTCACTTGTCTCATATTAGATTTGATTGCAAATCAAATGCAATTTAATTAGCAGAAAGGCAAACAGACACTTCCAATGACTGTCTGATCATCCAGCTAATGACTATCAGATCAGCAAATGTAATTGCAAACCCCTACAGTTACCAGAAAATGAAATGAAGATGCCACTTGCATGCCTGTCGCGCAATGCCTTTGACATCTCCTCCTTTCCTGGCTCATGGGCTGGAGGGCACTGCTGGGGGTCTGCTGTGCCTCATCCCTCCTGCACCCTCCACCTCCCAGTGAGGCAACTGGTGCCAGAGAAGCCAAGCTGATTTTCTGGTAGCCCAGACTGTGGCAGTACCCTGGGGACACCAGATCCTTTGTATGTCTCCAGGTCTAGGGATGCCACGGGGCACAGGGAGGGAGCTGGAGGTGGGTGCCCTCCTCAGGGGTCTTGCGCTGGGTTTTTTTGTGTGCCATCTTCCAGGCGAACCCGGCATGTAGTTTTCCACCTCTGCTTCATTAAACCAATGCAAAGGCTCTGTGGACACCTACTTATACTTAGAACAGGTTTATTTTACGTAAAGGGAAAAGTTTTCATTGGTGACAAAGAGATTTAGGAACCAAAATCCCTCCTGCCTTTGCCCCATGATGTGAGCACTTTAGGCCCCAAACCTTCTGAGAAGGCACCACGTGAGACCTCAGCTCCTCGTGCAAACCCTGGTGCATTAGATCTAAGGAGGTGATTCCTGGGTCAAAGTCATTTTTTAAATTGGGTTTAAGCTGCTAGCTCTTGCAGGCTTGCCCACGGCAGGGTTACCCACAGCAGCGTGCTTGAGCAAAGGGCTCTGCTCCCCAATGCCGCAGCCATCTCCCTGCTTGGCTTTGCTTCTCTGGGCTGACCACGTCACGCCGTGTCCTCTCTGATGGACTGTCTCCCCTCCAGGCATCCTGGCAGCCCGGCTCAGCTTCCTCCTCCTCGAGTGGGCTCCTGGCTCCCTGTGCACCACCCGGCAAGGTCTTACTAATGTACCAGAGCATCAGTATTTTCCCACATGGACTGGAAACCTTTCTGCTGTCCCCATGGCCAGTTTGGCATCCTGTGCCACACCTACAACTCATGACTACCCTGGGCTGACTGGACCACTGGGTCTCCAGCTGAGGACCCTGTAGGCAGGCAGACTGCTCCGTAGTCCCAGAGCTCCCGTGCCCACCTAGTTTTCTTTCTTTTTCTTTTCCCTAAAGCCTTGCAAATGCCTGGTGCTGGATTCCTCTTCTCCCAATGGACTTAACCCCCATCACAAAGATGCTTTGCACCCTCACTGCAGGACGAGCAGCATTCATTCTTCCTGAATTCAGGTGCAGCCACGGTCCCTTCCCGCAGCCCTGCTGACATGCAGCAAACCTCTGAAGACCCTCCTCCCTCCTTGACGCTACTGTCCCCATGCCCTCATGTTGTCACCAGCCACCCTACCTTTGCCATAAATTGTCACTGTCCTCCTGGAAAACTGGGAGCGGGCGACGTCTGACTTCCAGGGCACTGAACTGAGAAGCACTGCGGGGCTGCCTGTCCTTCAACTACATGGCTGAAGGGTGTATATTAATCTTATAACACTACAAGCAATTTTCACAGTCTCCCTGCACTCCTTCATCTTTCAGTGCAGACTTTGCTTACTGCCTTTCAGGCTCTTTTCTCTCCTTGCAGACTTTCCACTCTTTCCAAATATCCTCCTCTGTGTTTATACGTTGCTCGTTTGCTAGGTGGGAAGCCCTGCTCCACCAGCCTCACCCTTGTGCTCGAGAGGGAGTTTTTAGCTGAGTTTTGCTCCTTTGCTTTCATGAAATCCCAGCTCTTTTCTATGCTCGACTTCCCAAATCTGCCCAGCTGCAGTAACCAGCTCTCCTTACTTGTCCTGATTTGTGCTTGTTCACAGCCACAGCCACCAATCTGCCTCTATTGATCTTCCCACTTATGCAAAATGGCATTGACTCATGCCTACTCTAGCTGAAGTTATTTTCTCAGATAGCTCTTCTAAAACCAGCCTATTTTTCAGGGGAACAGGTACAAAAAAAACATCAGCTCGCTTCATGCTGTGATCTGGTGAAGACATAAGTGAGATGTTATATCCAAGGATATCTGGAATGACCATTACAGACAAGGCTGTGATTTATAACCTCCCCAGTCCAAAGAGTTACTCTTCCTTGAAGAATTTCTCTCCTGGGGCTTTGTCCTCACCCCGGGGATCTGTGACAGGCTCCCACCACTGTCCAGACAGACCTTCCTTTCCTTCCTTCCCAAGGCAATTTAGATCCAGGAAGATCTGTTGATGGTGCCTTTCAACGTCTTGTGCTGTGCTACCCTTCCTCCTCAACTCCTGTTCTTACCCTCTCCTCCTGTGTCCTCCATCACCTCTGCTCTGGTCACATCAGCTATTTCTCTGACCTCTGGGAACATCTGCTGCCATGGGCGGCTCCATGTAGTAATTTGAATTCCTCCATACCAGCTTTGCATGAGGCCACAATCGTTTGTTATTTCCTACAGACCATCTGCTCTTCCTGAGCCAGAGCAGACAGCAGCCTTTTGCTGCCTGTACTGTTCTCCCAGCTGCTCTTATCCCTACAGGTGCTTCCCTTCCCTCTGTGGTTATGCCCTTGTTCACCAGCTCCTACTCTTCCAGCACAACCCAAACCAGCATGGAGGGTATGTGCCTCTCCTTCAACCTCCATTTCGTTCACGGTTCAAAGCCTGGCATCAGATCCCTGAAGGCTTCTCCCATCCTGCTGGCGTGCCTCCTTGCATTAAGATGAGCGTGTCTGTGGAGGCTCCCAGCTGCTCAAGCACCGCAGCGCTTCCCGTGGCACCCAGCCTTAGGCTGGCTGCTCCTCCCTCCCTCCCTGCTTACACACGCACCCCGACTGCTGGGCACCAGGACAAATCCACAGCTCATCCATGAATCTCCACATTGTGGAGCACATCCCCAGCATGGTGGGATTGTCCTTGTTCCCTCTTGGACAGAGCTTGCAATGTCATTTGAGGGTGCTCAAGTCCTCTCAGCCTGGCACCCGCCTCCTCTTCACTCTTGGCAGATGCTCCCACACTTTCATCTGGAAGGACCTGGTGACAGCTTTGTCAGTACCAAGAGCTTCTTGCAGGCTTGCGCGAATCTCTGATCATCTCCTTACTGCTCTTCCTGTGGATTCAGTAGTTTTAGGTTTACACTCAAAATCTTCTGCCTCTCATCTACATTTATCCCTAAGCTCCAGTTTCTTGTTAGATTCAGAGTCTTTCCCTTTTCCTTCAGTCTAGTGTCTCTGCCTTTTATTGTCACCTTCAAGCCTGTTTGAACTACACAGTCACCTTCAGATGCCTTTCTGGTCCTCCTATGATCTCTCAGATTCTCAGAGGTCCCTCCGTTGCATTGCTTTCTAGGTGTGAACATGAGGCTAACATCTACAGTGCAGTATTTGCAAGCAGACACCTTCTTTGTCTGTAATGTTTAAAGATTTCTCTTTTTTTTGAGATCTGCTCCCGCAATCTGTGATGGAGAGGGGAAGCAGGAGATATTTCTGTATCTTCCCTAATGGTCTAAACACACTTTGCTCCCATGAAGAGCAGCAGCTGTTCAGGCAGGGTCCAATCTATCATGTTTTCTGGGATCTTTAGACCAACGTCCAGTCGCAGCCCAGGAAACCTGGAGGGGGGAGAGGAGCTGCTCTCATCCCCTGTCGTTTAACAGTCCCTGGGATCCTTATTGACTGCAGTGGTGAGGTCCCACCTCTCTCTGGTGTCCTTCAGGTGACACAGAGTTGGGGGTTGCCCTGAGGATCAAAACCCCATGGGCTGAGACCTGCTACCTGCCCCCATGGACGTATCCCCCCCCCGAGTCCCTGGAGCAAGGTGTGAAGAGTGCCAGGGCAGTGGCACAGCTTCAGCCCACCGTGCAGCAGAGCGGAGGGCTGGTGATGCCCCACGGCAGGAGTGAGCACTCATCCTCCTTCTACCTGTCCTTATCTCCTCCTGCTCTCCCTGTAGATGAGCCCCAAATCCCTGCAGTGGGGAAATCTCAGCAGCCCCACCATGTTCCTTCTATTGGGATTTTCCAGTGCCTACAGAGCATGGGTGACCCTCTGCCTGTGCTTCTCGCTCATTTACCTGGTGACAGTGCTGGGGAACCTGCTCATCGTGACCCTCATCTGCCTGGATGCCCACCTGCACTCCCCCATGTATTTCTTCCTGGGCCACCTCTCCTTCCTGGACATCTGCTACTCCTCCGTCACCCTCCCTAAGATCCTTGGAGACTCCTTCTCACCGCAGAAGACCATTTCCTTTGTGGGCTGCATCACACAGATCTACTTCTTCCTTTGCTTTGGGGGCTCTGAGTGCATGCTCTTGGCTGCCATGGCCTACGATCGGTACCTGGCCATCTGCCACCCCCTCCACTACCCAGCGCTCATGAGCAAGAAGATGTGCCACTGCTTAGTGGCCATTTCATGGCTGAGCGGCTCCTTCTCATCCCTGATTCAGGCCTTACTCACAGCCCACTTGCCCTTCTGCAGGTCCAACACGATTGACCACTTGTTCTGCAAGATGCCCTTCTTGCTGAAGGCATCCTGCAGCCCTAATGCTCCCCTCAACAAGGCCGCCTTGTATGCTTCGGCTGGGACTATTGCGATGGGCTCTTTCCCCCTTAGTCTTGCGTCGTATGTTCACATCATCAGGGCTGTCCTCCAGAAGGGAGCAGAGATACAGAGGGCCTTTGCCACCTGCACTTCCCACCTGACTGTGGTGTCCCTGTTCTTCGGCGCTGGGGCTATTGTGTACCTGATGCTTCACTCCAGCGGCTCCAAGGAGACGGATGAGGTCCTTGCCCTGCTGTATGTCGTTGTGACCCCCATGCTCAATCCCACCATCAGCAGCTTGAGAAACGGTGAGGTCAAAGGGGCCATCAGGAAAGCCCTGTGCAGGGGGGTATTTCAGATGTCCACCAAGGGTGCAGGCGTCGCTGCTGAGCGACCCCCACCCTCCCCACAGCAGGGACGTGGCTCTCAGTGACCCAACACACATGAAGGGGTCTGGGGTTCCCAGTGGTGCAGTGCCACGCAGTGCTGGTGGGGGCACAGCTGGCAGCTCCTTGCTCTCCCTAACTAACACATCCAGTGCTCAGACCCGTTATGGCCCAGTGGGAACCCAGGGGCTGGGTACCTAATTCACAGCATCATCTCCCTTTGTGTATGAAAGCCCCTAGCACAGCTGGCTTGAACTCGCAGTGCCAGCTTCAGAAAGCCCAGCTCATGCAGGTACAACCCCGGGCAGGTAAGCTGTGTCTCATCCCATTCCAGGAGCCAGGTACCGTCCTTCCAGTGTGGAGCGATGGCAGAAGGATTACACACAACGTCCTCTGGAGATCTGAATAGACTAGGAGGAGATTTTGTAAAATTGCTAATTGCTTGGCCATGGGAGTTCTCCCATTAAGTAATTCTGGGAACCTTTTTTCCTAAGAAATAGGTATTGCCCAGGTAGAGAAGCTGTGCTGGCTGTCCATACACTCACTGCCTTTGATGTGACAGTGTCCTTGGTAAGCCTTATTTTTTTGATCATTTATCTACACCAGGGTTTTGTCAGGCTTTCTGGAAAGAGCTTTTATTCCTAAGCAGAGTCCTTTCTGAGGTGAAACACTGCGCAAAGCACAGCAGTAATGCTCAGCTGTTTGCATCTCCTGTTAAGTGGTGGATAATCTTGCCTGGGCTGGACTTGCAGACACTGCAGAGCCAGATGTCTTTCTCTTAATACAATAAAATATGTATAAGTAGGAAAACCATTGTCAGGGGATCGATCTTTGTAGTTTCAGGAGTCAAAGTTAATCCTGGGAACAGAGAGCTGCTGCCACATGCAAAATGGTGGTGATAAGGCAGGAGCATAGGTGGGAGAACAGATTAATCTGTTTCATGACATGCCCTCAAGAAGGGTTCAGGGGCTCTCAGCAGCACATGGAGCCAGGAAGGTGTTTACCTAAATAAAGGAGTGTGAAAGGGTGCTGTGACCACTGCTCAGTGTGTGCAAGAAGATACACCTACAGGCACAGCGAAACACATCCTCCTCGGACCCCAGCCAAATGCTGGGTTGGGATTTCTTTACAAGTAAGCCTCTGTAAGACTCCTACTTAGCAGAAATCATGGGAGCTGGTTTCCTGTGATTGGAAACACACCCATCCCTGATGCAACCAAGGATTTCCTAATAGGAACTCAATGTGCCTTATCCCGCTCAGACGAGGATGCAACACGTCCTCCCAGAGCACATGGACAAGGCAGGGCCAGTTGGGGAACCCAGTTTTTAGGACAGCTACAAAATTGGCAGCTCCTTTCAAAATAAAAGAGGAATTTCACATCCCTTCCCACCCACGGTCCCCAGGACAGGGTGAGCCAGAGCTGTCTGTCCCCCCCAGCTCTCCCTACTGACAGGGAAACCTGCTACTCCTGCCAGTAGTAGCTACTTTAGTATTTGGCTGGGTATGCACCTCTGGAGGTGACAGGCAGGGAAAGAGGATGGAGAACCCCTGTGGCAGGGAAGGGTCAGGCACCGCAAGTCCTGAGTGTGCTCTGTGCTCAGCCTTCATCAACTTGTGACACTGATGCGTGAGACCGTACCACGATATGGACCAACAGAGCTTGCTCTGAAGACCAGCAGCGTCACTAGGGATAAAAGAAACATATATCCCTTTTATCGGACTTAGCTGTCAGGGGAGATCCCTGCTTTCTCTAGAGCAGTGGTCTCCAAAGCAGGGTGCATGAGCCCCAGGGGGTACACAAGACAATCCATTGGGGTGCAGGAAGAAAGTATTTTTAGTACCGTTAATAAATAAAGTAAAATAAAATAATATTTTAAAACTAGTGTTTACTTAATCTATATCTTGTCCTTTTAAAATGTTTATTACTGTGTATGTTTTATAACACACATGTGTATAATTTATGAATAAAAATACATATATTGGGGGTGCATGCTCAAAAGTGTTTCACTGACAAGGGTGTGCAATCAAAAAAGTTTGGAGAGCACTGCTCTACACCACCGCATCTGGGCAAAAAAGAGTCTGGGGGACTGAAGCTTTAATCATAGCAAAGGAAGATTTAGGGATGAAAAGAGGATCACTTATGCAGACAGGACATACCCAGCCCCTGGGACCAGGCAGGATGCACCCCAGAGTGCTGAGGAGCTCATGTGGGACTCTCCATCACTCTGGAGCCTCTTGCTTTGACCCCATGGAAACCATCAGAGGGACTGAAGCTGGCAGAGAATTTCTCACCCCCTTCTCCCTCCCTCTCGTGGAGGACCTGAGGGGATTGCTCTGTCTCAGACCTCGGTAGGAACATGCCGTTCGGCTGCAGGCGAGGAGAAACCCAGCTAACGATGTTATCTCGGCACTGGCCATTGCACAGACAGGGGACAAGGGAGGGTTTTCTCCGCTGCCCCTGAGGATCCATGGGGATGAAAGCTCTGAGCTGCCCACAGAGCTTGTCTTTCTCACAGGTGTGCTGAAGATGAAGGTCATTTTCTTGCTCCTGGAGTTGATACTTCTGCTGATGCTTCAGGCCTGGGCAAAAATCTCTAAAAGAATATTTTGATGGAGAGAAGGTAATGCCGCTCAAGGGAGTTTTCTCATGGTGAAGGACAGGGAAGATGCCTTGCTTGGACACAGTCTCCCCAAGGGAGCAGAGGTCAGACAAAACCCGCCTGCCTGTTTTTACAAGGACGCCAATTCGTCCTGGAAGTCAAAGTCCCCCAGGCTTCCTGGCATTCAACAGCAGGGCGTTTGTGTGCTTGAACGCCTTAGTAGGGCAGTCAGTGGGCTAGCGAGGGTCACGGAGTACCTGGGTTCGGCCAACTGGATCTTGCATTGGGTTAGTTCTTTAAGGCAGACAGCTGTTGTGCCTGGCAGAAGAGATGCTTGTCCACCCCGTCAGCAGCCTGGGCAGAGGAGGGAGTGGTGGGTTCCTGCTCTATCCCTGAATCTCTCGTTGCTCTCTGTATTAGTGCAGAGCCATTCTCTCTAGCTTGCTGGGAAGTGGCGTACCATCGCCATAGCTTCCCACTCCAGCTGGATTGAAGACCTCAAGAAAAATGCGAAGATGTCTGTGAGCACCATATTTCACCATGATAGTGAGATAATCATCAAAACTTTAATTCCTGGGTAAGTGTCAGTGCAAATCTTCTCATTTGCTATGGCTTTCACCCAGGGCTCCTCTCCTTCTTGCTCTTCACCTCGGTTAGCTCTTGAGTTCTTCGTAAAACATAGAAAGAACTACACAGGTCCCTGGTGGGTTGTTGCTTCCCATCCTGGTAACACACGTGTGCTGATTGTGTGCACAGAGCAGAGCTGTCAGGAGCTGGTCTCTTGCCTCCAACGTGTAATGGTGATCAACCAGCTGTAGAAAAATACAGTGGACATGGGAGCACCTCCCATGTGGCTGGAGACTTCAGGAGGTGAGTGAGACCAGAGGGGCTGCCATGCCAGAGCTCTGCGCCCAGGCAGGAGATGTCCAACAGCTGCTCCTGCTGCCCATTCAGACTTGAGGTACAGCTTAGTTTGGCAAAAATGGAGCAAGGGACTATGCCAGGGAACCCCTCCAGCCCATGGGGGAGGTTTGCTCCCTTGGGTTGCAGGTAGAGTCAGAGAATTAATTCATCCCTGGGTATTTGTAAAGCACCTTTGAGTGGGCAGCATTGGGGACTGGAAAAGCATCACTAAATCACAGAAATTAGACAGAAACACCTTTGTATTTGATCTATCTTTACCAGCGCAGGATTGTCTTCAATCCCCATTCTGGAAGCATGTTTGAGAAGAGAGGCCAAAATCAACCGAGCTTCTTCTCAGTGGGGATGACTGATGTGGCTTCACATGCTTTAAAGACCTGATGTGAAAATTCATTTCTTCTTTTGTCTAGCACTGGCTAGAGGACCACACACCCCCCATTACCTCTGCATTCAGCCCAGTTAATTGGGTGATGACCCTGTTCCTCCTAGAAAGGTTGTCCAGTCTTGGTTAGAAGATGATGAGAGATGGAAATCTTAGCATTCCCTTGACAGCTTCCTCCCAGCCACCCCTGACATTGCGAATTGTGTCTGTTCTCTAATTGGAATTGCCTGAGCTCAAGGCCCAGGTGCAACTTCACACCTCCCACAGAAACTGCTTGGGCTGGAGCAACAAAATGACCTCTCAAGCTGCTTTTTGAGGAGGCACGCTAGGAAAGCTGGGGACTTTACATGCCGTTAGCTGGAGTCTAATGGTCTTTATTTGCTCTCCAGACTCGCAGGATGTGAGCAGAGGATGATGATCTTAAAAAAACCCTGATCAATCTGGTCCATATGCAAACTCCCGTAAGTACCAGGGGAGCACAAGGGAGGAGATGGGACCTGACCCAGCAGCAGGGCTTAAGCCCCCATCCACAACCATGGCACGAACATCAATCTGAGCTATTCCCCACCATGTAGGCGGCAGTTTCATGTACTACCACGAAGTGTATCATGGGGAGCTAGGGATTTCCATGCCACGCTCCCTGGGATCCCCATACCAGGCCCTTCAGATAACAGTGCTGCCCTGTTATGTCTCCATCCAGGCGCAGGGATGCCTGTCCCAGAGCCCACCCCAGCCCCATGCACCATCCCGGCTCCCTGGCTCTCTCTGTGGAGCGCACTGGAGTCGGGATTTGGGGGTGATGCCATCTGGGGCAGAAAGGTCCCATTCCTGTGGGGCACAACGGGGCCACGTTGCAGGGTGTCCCAGGAGAGGCAGTACAGTGGCTGTGAGCATGCACTGGTCTACCTGCACGCCCGGTCATCAGTGAGGGTTGGTGCTGGGTTAATTCAGGGTGAGGTTGTCCAAGAGCATCCTCAGAGAGAGCCCCAACCTCCAGCATGTGAGACACAGTGCTGGGGGACCCCAATCTCTCTCGTGGTGCAATTGAGTCCCAGCAGGTCCCCCATGGAGGGGTAAGATTCTAAAGCTTGCAGATTTGGGCTGTTAAAAGCATACTTTGTTCCCAAGACTAAATAAATTACTTTCTTTAGTATTGTCAGGGCTTAAGAGCCCTGATGATGGTCTGGAGGAAAGAAGTGATGCTTCTCACAAGCACAGGAAGAACATATGGCTTTTAGGGGGCTCCAGCCCCAGGTGGTCCCAGGTCCACGGGATCACCCTGAGAGGGAGAAATCCCAGCTGGGGTAGGCTGGAAGTGGCCATGTCCCACAGCTGGGGGAGAGGTATGGGCAGTCCTGGGGACAAGGCTGGCATGTGAGGAGGTCCCATGCCATGCCAAGGTGCAGAGGGTGGGGACGGGTAGGAAGCCAGGATCTGGAGGCCAGCAGGTAGGCAGAGAGAGGGACCTCAGGGACTCAGTCAGGTGTGCACAGGAGGTGCAGGGTGTACGGGGGCGTGATGAAGAGGGGTAAGAGATGTGCAAGGGGTGCAGTGGAGGGGTGCTGGGTATGTGGGGGGTAGAGGAGGGGTGTAGGAGATGCTGTGTGCAGGGAAGGGATGCTGGATGTGGGGGTTGTAAAGGAGGGGTGTAGACTGTGTAAGGTGGAGGGGTTTGGATGTAGGAGGTGCAGAGGAGGGGTACAGGGTAAGGCTCAGGCAGGCAGGACGTGTGTGAGAAGATGTGCACAGCCACTCCAGGAGCTGCCGGAGCACCAGGAGCCCCGGGAATGGGGAGGCTCAGCCTGCATCCCAGCAGGAGGTGATGTCCTGAGCTCATCCCCTCCCCAAACAACATGTAAAACATCCCACCACTTTCTCCTGCAGGGAAAGATCTCACCAGCTGTGGCCTGGTCAATACGGACTACGCCAGCCACACCATCCTCCTCAGCAACCGGCAATACCAAGGGCTGACCATCTCAGTGCTGTTTCTCTTCAGTAAGTGTCAGAGGAAGCACAAAAAGGTGCAGTGATGCCCAGGGAGGCGAGGGGCGTGGGGGGCTGACCCTCTAGCAAGCCCCTGCCAGAGGGACAGGAGCTGCCAGACAGTTTGTCCCACTGGTCTGGGGGTGTCAGGGGTCTGGGTGCTCTGGCAGGGCTGCATGGGACCCCCACAGTGCTCCTGGTGCCATCCCCATGGGAGGAGGAGGAGGTTTGGGGACATTTGGCCAGGCTGCAGCCACATCTCTGTCCCTGCCTGCAGGCAGATGCTGAATTGAAACCCGATGTGATAGAGGAATTCAGAGACACCATGAGCCAGACAGGACTTTCCAAGGAACAGATGATAGTGCTGCCCAAAGCCAGTAAGAGCAACTGGCAGCCCCTGTCCCTGGGTCCTTCTTGCGCAGGGGTCCCCTGCTCTTGGCTCTTGCATCATGGAGCACAGAGGTGGCAAGAGGTAGAGGGTGATTTGGGCACCTTCCTGTGGCTGCTACACTGAGGACCATGGGGAGCACAGCTCAACAGCCAGGGCAGTGGTTCCCTGGGATGCACTGAGCTGGGGCAGGCTCAGCCCTTGCAGGCAGTGCATGGGGTGTGAGGCAGAAACATTGCTGCCAACTGGGGTCCATGGGAGATTTTAGCCGGCACATCCCTCTGCATGGGTGCTGAGCAGCATTACTTCTCAGGCTCCTCTCTGGAGCAGGAGATGAGCCTCATCCCTCATTGTCTTTGCAGAGGAGTGCACCCCGCCATTGGAGTAGGTGAGCCAGAGCTCCAGCTCTCCCAACCTGGGGCTGGGACAAGCCCCCAGCATCTTCCCACCCTCCCAGCTGGAGCCTTGGGCACAGGGACTCCTGGTACAACTGCCCAAAAGCAGCCCAAAAGTGACCCCCAGCCTGAAGCACCATTCTGGGGAGACGCTGAGCACCAGATAAAGGCCACAAAAGCCACCTTTTTCTTTTTTTTCTTTCTGCAAAGTAAATTGTAAGATCTGAAACTCGGCATTGGCAAGAGATGTGGCCTCAGCCTGTGTTTTGAGAGGCTGGGAACCAGCAGCCATCTGCAATGGGCCAGACTCTTAGAGCTGGGGCTGGGCTTGTGGCGAGCAGCAAGCACTGCTCTGGAGCAGGGGAATGGGATCAGGGCATCCCGGGATAACTCAGGCTGGAAGGGACCTTTGGAGGTCTGTAGTCTAACCCCTTGCCACAGCAAGGCCCAGGTTACTCAGGCTTTCATCCAGTGGGGTCTTGCAAACCCTGAGGGTGGGGACAGCCTGGCTTCAGCGGGTCCCTCTCTGCCTTCCCCAGAAGAGCAAGTCCCACCCTACCACCAGCCCCACTCACCCCCGATGGGTCAGTGCTGGAGGATCCAGTTCGGATCCCAGCTCCACAGCCCCCAGCCCCACTGTGCTCAGGGCTGGCTCCCATGGCCCCCTCCACCTCCCCCCCACCTCTTGCTCCCAAACAGAGATGGTGACCCTGCCCCATGGCTGGGTGTGATGCTGGGGAGTGCTGGGATCCTCACAGAGGTGTTTTGGGCTCTCAGACATCCTCTGTCCAGGTAGGCATCATGGGGTAGGAGTCTGCTACCTGCCTTGCCAGGACTCACAGAGTCCCCTGGACACATGCCAGTGCACCCCCAGTTACCTCCCATTTGCTTCCACTGCTCTTGCTCGGCCAGGTGGCCGCAGGCTCGACGTGCACACGGGGTAGCACTTGCACCACCATCCCCACCTGCCTCCCCCGCAGACCCCCTCAGCCAAGTGCCCCTGCTTGGGGCTGCCCTGGCCCCAGCACTCCTGTGCTGTCCTGGAGCTTGCTGGGTTTGCCTCTGCACAGACCCATTGCTGGTTCCTAGCCATTTGCCACGGGTGCCTTTTGGTTGCTCCTGGCCACAGCCATGCTGTGGACCTGTGGTCCAGTTCAGCTTCATAATGCCTCACCACTGCCGATCTGGTCCCTGTGTCCTCGCCCCCACCAGAAGCCAGCCCCTGGCCCTGACACCGAGAGGGGGAACCCCCCAGCAGCTATGGGGCTCTGGAGAGCCCGTGGTGGGGCAGAAGCACCAACCAACCCATCAAGGGTGTGCAGCCCCGGCAGGGCCATGTTGCTTGCGGTGCCCAGGGACCTGCCCTGGCCCTGTGGGTGAAGGGTCCCGGCTGAACCCTGCCCTGGAGGTGCCAAGTCCTCGCCATGCAATGGCACTGACACATGGCACAAGGGCACCTGCAGCTGGGAGCACCACTCCCCTGGGTGCAGCTGGAGGTGCTGGGTCTGGTGACACATGGGGACAGGACCTGGTAGGGACTTTGCCCACCAGCTGAGGTTGGCCTCTGTGTCACTTGGTGACAGGGACAACACAGGGCAGAAGAGGAGCTCAGCTCTGTCAGAGCATATTGAAATCACTGAGTTTATTAGGGATTTGTATCAGCATAAATGGGACCGGTTTGTCCCAGTAATCCTTTGATTTGGCCTGGTATCCATCCCAGTAACCCTCCAACTCCACCTTCCTGCAGGACAAAAAGCAGCAGGTTAAAGATGTGGTTACTGGCCCAGGCATGGGCACTTGCCTCAGTTCTCCCAGCACCATTGCCTGATGCTCTTGCTGGTCCCAGAAGTGCATGTTAGAATTGAGAATCAATTAATGAGTACGGAGTTCCAGCAAACTAGAGAGCAAAGGAAACGCGGGGTCTTTCCTTTGGAAGTAAAATCCCCAGCTCATCCAGGCAGCTGGCAGGAGCGAAAGGCCAAGAAAGTTAAGGAAGAAAGAAAATTTTGGGAGATATCTATTCTGCTCGAAGCAGATGACAAGGCTGCAAAGAGCATTGTCCCCATGGCTGGCCCCACACTGTGCTGTCACCCATCTCTGCCTGCACCTTCCTGCACAGCGTTGGTGGCAGCGAGAGCAGTGGGCAGGTGGCAGCCCCTGCTAAAGCCCAGCCCAGTGTCCCCGGCATGCCGCACCCCCAGCCACTCACTCTCAGCAAAACTTGGAAAGCCATGGGGCAGGCTGACAGCCTGCCAGGGCACCGCTGACGCTCTAACGGGGCTCCCGCCGCGAGCGCCACCAGCTGGGGCCAAGCCCAGTCACGTGGCAGGGCACCGGCCGTAGGAATCCCTCCACTGAGAATTAGGGACTGAAATGGCAGCACATGTCAGCCAGCGGGATCTCAGACAGCAGGTCCCATCAAGCATCACATCATCTTGCTTGTGCCAACGTCTCGGGTCTGTGCCTGGAGCATGGGGCTAGACATCGGATGCCTGGATTTTGCAAAGTTGCCTGTCTCAGCATCCCCTGCCTCCGTGCGGGAAACCCTTGTGCAGCCCTGAGCAGCTCTGCAGCGCACAGGGATGCTGGGGACAATAACCTGGGACCCCTGCAGGACATGGTGGTTGGCATGACTGGGGCGTTTGTGGGGTAGTCCCAGGACTGGTGGCTGCAGAGGCACGTCTCCACCAAGCACCTGCTGTCCTGCAGCTGGCTGAGATGTTTGCGCTTCAAGGAAGACCCAAGGGTTGGAAAACAAACCCTACAGACATGAGCCTGACCCAACGTATGTGAAGAAGGTTCAGAAGGGAGCTCACCCCGTAGGGACCTGGGCATGTGGCTGTGACCGGGAAGGGAGGGGGTCTTTCGGCCATGCACAGCTCTATCCAAGGCCGGTGGCTGCAGCTGAGGTCTGACAAACTCAGCGCTCACAGTCAGGTGCTGCAGCTGCCTGGCAGGCAGGGACGTGATGCCTCCTGCCATCAGCCCGGGCATTGCCTCAGCAGCAATCTGACCCCCATGCAGCATTTCCCAGCCCCTTGTCCCCAGTTCATGCCACTCCTGAGCAGTAACCGGGTCGCAACATTCACCAGCTTCCCCTGACCTCTGTTCCTGGAGCTGGGCGGAAACAGCATCTCTGCTGCCCATGCTCCTCACCTCTGTGCATGCAGGTTGCATTTCTGGTTACGAGATTTAATGTTACCTGTCCCACCTGGCACGCAGAGACACTACCACGCAAAATAGTGACACCGCCAAGCTAATGAATGCTCAGAGCAGCTGTCCCACTCCAGCGTTTTGGAAAACAATCGTGTTTAGAGGAGGGTGGTTTGGGGGGCAGGATAAGCCCAGTTTAGGTGGCCTCACTGATGGCCTTGATGCCTACAAAGGGACCCAGTGTCCCAGTGCCACAGCCCCTCGCCCCGCAATTTGGCCATCAGCGGGGACGTGGACACAACCCACCGGCCCCCTCTGAGGGATTCTGCCCCCAAGCCCACGGGGGCGTGCCTGGGGAGTTGGGCTGAGTTGATGGGGGACCGCTGCGGGGATGCTGGCAGCTATGAAGGCCGCAGGAGAGGCGGGGCTCGGCGGGGCGGGGCCGGGAGACGGGGGACGGGCNGGCCCCCACGCCCGCCCGCGTCGGTGGAGGATGGTGGCGGCCCGGGGCGCAGCTGCCCGCCGCGGAGCGCTGCTGCTGCTGCTCGCCGCCCTCGGGGCCTGCCGCCTGCGCCTCGCCCGTGCCGGTGAGTGTGTCGCCGTGTCCCCCCCTTCTCCTTCCCCGTGTGTTCCTCCGCTGTGTCCCCCCGTGTCTGGGTGGCCTCCCTCCGCCGCGAAGGACCGCGGATGCTCGTGTCCCCTTCCCAAGCGACCCGCGGGGCCCCTCCCACGGCGAATCCGCTGCGGTTGCCCCCCGCCCCATCCCCACAGGAGCTCAGCATCCGTGGGTGTTCAGGCTCCCAGCGCCCTGGGAGGGGACAGCGGGTCCCTCCCCGCACCGCGGCTCCCGTGCCCCGCCCCCCCGCAGCGTCCGGCGGGGGTCCGGGAAGGTGCCGTGTGTTAGGGGCCGCTCAGCATCCTTCCTCCGGGCAGCGTCGTCCACGCATCCCCATGGCCTGAAAGCAAGGTGGGAGACGGCCCATGGGCTCTCCGCCACGCAGCTCCACAGGGTTTCTCCCAGCCCACCTGGCTCCCAGCCAGGCCCTGCAGCGCTCCCCGGGGTCGGGCAGCGCAGCGCCATTGCCCTCCGGCCTGCTGCTGCAGGCAGGGGCCCTGGCAGTGGGTGGCAGCGGCGCAGGGCTGGTCCCTGGCAGCGGTTTGGGGTGGCAGGAGGTACCCACGGATATGGAGCCTGATCCTGGAGCGGGGAGAGAGCATGGACTTGTGGGAACAGCCCTACGCTGTGGCCCTCGTGAAGCACCTTTACTGTGGAAATTTAAAAAAAAAAAAAAACAAACAACAACAAAAAAAACCCAAACAAATAAAGCTGCTGTGGTGACCGAGCCGTCTTAGGGAGCCGTCGGGAGGCTGTGTCAGGCCAGGCAGAGCGAAGGCTGCGCCGGGCCCGGAGCACCCCATTTGCTCACCTGCCCAGAGTTGCTCCCTCGAGGGGAGCAGCAGCATCAGCATCATCGCGCCCGGGGCTGAATCAGTGATGGAGGTGTTTCTCCTCTCTCCCGGGGCAGAAAAAATGCGTTGCTTTTGTTTCCCTCCCAGCAGCACTGCCTTCGGCCTTCTTTCTGTTTTCTTAAGGGTTGTTTTGGGGATTTAGGGTTTGGTTTTGTTTCAGGTTTTTTGAGTTTTGGAGTCTAGGTTAGTGCATTTCCCCTCCTGGCGGGTCTGGCCCCGGACATGCGCTGTGTCCCCTCACTCTGTGCCCACTGCCGGGGTGCGTGGGGCTGTGATGGGCATAAACACGACCCCTCTGAAAACCCCAACTGGCCCCAAGCGTTGCTGCCTGTGGGGCAACCTGGGGGCTGCCCACCTCTGCCCATGCCAGCTGGTCGCACCAGCAGGGAGGTGCAGTGTCTCCGGGACAGCGTGTCTCCGGCCAGGTGCTTTCCGCCTTGCTGGCCACAGGAGCTGGGGAACGCTTCCTCACTCCCAGCATTGTCTGTGGATCCGATATTGTTCTCCCTGCTCTGCGCTCTGGCTTGCTGGAGGGGCGGATGCCAGGCAGGCAGCCTGCCATCAGCCGAGCACCGTGCAGCCTCACCGTGCTCCTACCTGCTCTATAGAAGAGTAAGAAGGTGCAGGTTTTTTTTCAAATCTCCCAGCAGTTCAAAACATCCAGGTCTTTCCATGCTGGGGGGCTGAAAACAGAGGTGGGGATGCTCCTGTGCATCGTCCGTGTGTCGAGGCCAGGGTGGCCCAGCCGGTGGTATGGGTGACACAGGCTGCAATGGGAGGAAGGAGATCTAGGCGGCTCTGGTGCAGCCACCGGTGATCCGGCATAATCTCCACTGTGTCCGAATTTAAGGGGTTGGGGCGGGATAAGCTGGCTGGCAGTGCTGCTGGGGAGGGACCTCTTGAGGGGCTGCTCAGGGTGGCTGTTCCTGTGGGCTGTCCCCAGGGGGAGGTAGCAGAGTTTCCCCTTCTCTTCCCCTCCCTTCCCAGCCCTGGGGGGCTGCCAGAGACAGGCAAATGCAAGGGCCCTCACTCCGCCAGCAGCAGCCTGCTCCAGCAGCTGGGTTGTTGCACATTCAGCTCAAGTGGGGTTGGGATGGATGGCTCAACCTCTTTCCCCCAAGTGAAGGCTGGGGACGGTTTCTTTGCAATGTTTCCAATCACATCATCATACCACCTAGAAATGCTGATGACAGCATCCCACTGCCAGGAGGTTGGGTTTGTGCAGCATGTGGTGGTGGGGAGTTCTGGGCTGGTTTCTCCTGGGGATGGCTGAGATGGTTGGGGTGCCTGAAGGAGCATTCCTGGGATGGCTGGGCAGGGAAAGGAGTCACTGTCCTGTCCCCACAGCCTTCCTCCCCGAGCACAGCGAGGCAGGAGGAATGTTGGCTGTTTCTTCCCATTTTATAATTTCCCTTCCTGGATGGATAGGGCAGAGCTTGGCTTTCTCTGGGGATGGCTGCAAGGTGGAGGTGGCAGGGCCAGGGGCAGCTCCCACTCTGGGGTGTGCCGGTGAAGCTGGCTCTGGGCGAGGAGAGAGCCGGGGGAGACGGTCCTGGACCATCATACCTGCATCCTCCTGCCTCTGCAGCTTCAGCAAAGCTTCTTCGACGGGGGCTGGCATCTCTTCCTCCCCACCTTCATCTGCCAGTGCTGCAACCGAGAGGCCCTTGCAATAGATGCCATCTCCTGGGACGCAGCGGCACATGGCACGGTGACATCCTCGTCTTGCTGAGGGCTTGATCCAAGCTGGAAGAAGGGCAGCACCTGGCTTTGGAGGTGGTGCAGCTGGTGGATTAGTTTTGGTTGGTGCCCCTTAGTTGTCTTTTTTCCCCATGTGTCTCTATCCAGCACACCCAGCTTCAGGCAGAAATGCTTCCTCTCCTGTTTTCTGGCTGCATTTCCTGGAGCACTAGTGAGAGTCAGACTTCTCACCTCTTCTTGATTAATTTGGCTGCCAAATTGCATCTAGTATTATTATTATTATTATAAACAAAAAAAGATCTTCCAAATGGGATGACAGGCAAGAACCTCTTCTTTTTAATAACCCTGAAAACCCCGGCCCTGCTGCAGCAGCCAGCACTTTGCATCGGAAACACCTGGAGAAACTGTTCAGCAAAAAACAAGTCGTCTTTTCTAGTCCAAGTGACCCATTTGGCCACGTGTGAACTGTCGGCTACTCGCTGCCTTTCCTCCTCGTGCTGCTCCTCAGGGATGCAGGTGGGAGCACGGATGCTGGTGCTGATACCGGCTGCCCCAGCTCTGCAGTGGCGCAGGGACTTCTCAAGGTCCAGAGCTGGGCACGGCAAGGCAGGAGCCATCCCCTCTGAAGTCCTCATGGCTCAGCCTGCAGTGGATTGTCCATCTCTTGGCTTTTAATTTGCCTGCTTTGCAATCACCATGCTGGGGAGGGAGCCGCAGTGGGGTTGGGGCACAGCAGGCTGTCCCTGGGGACCATTGTCCTGAATGCTGAAGCTGGGGCAGCTCCAAGCCCCTCTTGGGAGCATCGCAGCAGTGCCTGGTGCTTGCACCCATGCCACTTGCAAGGGACTGGCTGCCCTGCTGAGCTTCCCAGGGCTCTGCCCAGTGGGTGAGCAGGGGGTGGTCTTTGAGCCCCCCAACATCGTGTGGGTCAGCCTGCAGAAAGCAGATATTTCCAGCCCCAGCTTTTGCTTGAGACACAGAGAAGGTTGTCTGCACCCCCCTGATAGCGGTGGGCAATGGTGGGCAATGGTCCCACTCGGTGGCGTGCAGCCACCCCATCCCTTCAAGCCCTGCCGCATCTGCACATCAGGGTGTCCTCTGCCATGCTGGTACAGACAAAGTGTTTCCCCATGCAGCAGCTGGGGTGCTGCTCCCCTGGGGGCTGCATGTTGCTCCCGAGTTTAATTTTCTGTGCGAATTTATTCTTGAAGATAATGTTCCCCCCACGTTCTCTGGGGTTACATTTGCTCGGCTGGCTCTCACCATGAGAAATGAGCCCTCGTGGGTAGGTGAGGTGTGGGGGGAGCTGGGAACATGGTGCATGGACATCCCAAGGGGCTCCCCGGGTTAGTACTTGTGCCAGGGACCTGGGCAGGGCTCCATCCACAGCCGTGGGGAAGGAGAACAGACGGAAAGAGGCCCCCAATCTCCATGATCCCAGTTCCCGACACGGTCAGCATCAAGGAATAGTTTATGGTTTATGGAAGAGATGTGGTGAAAGTCCCTCCTCTCCTTTCGCTGCAGCTTGCTGTGGACCCACAAACCCATGTATGCCCACCCTGTGGATGCCGGTGCAGGGAGAGGGTAGGGAGACCTTGGTCCCAGAGACTGGGAGATGCTGCTCTTCCACTGTGCAGGGATCTGCAATTTCCCTGGCAGCTCTGGGTGCAGGTTTGGGGTCCACAGGTGGTCTCGAGGGTCTGGAGCGGGACCCTGGCCTAACCCCGGGGCTGTGCTGCCTGGAGGGGGCTCCCTGGGGCTGCCATGGCCCCGCAGAGCCGCCCCCCCTCCACAGGAGCACCTGGGCCCTTCCCACGGCATGAAGGGGAAGACAAGTCCAGGATGTTTGCCTGAAACGGCTCTTCTGGGCCGTGGGGGTATTAAGGGAGGTAATCGGCTTAACTCTGCTGCACGCTTACAGGGGGGCTCTGGGGACAGGAGGGGTTATGTGGATGCTGGGGACAGGAGGGGTGACAGCATGATAGGGGCACTGGGGACAGGGAGGTTGATGGTGCTGGGGATTAGAGGGGTGATGGGGATGTTGGGGATAGGAGGGGTGCCAGGGACAGGAGGGGTGACAGTGTGGCAGGGGTGATGGGGACAGGAGGGGTCACAGGATGGCCAGTGTGCTGGGGACAGGAGGGATATGGGGGTGCTGGAGACAGGAGGGGTGATAGCATGGTGCAGGCGCTGGGAACAGGAAGGTCGATGGGGGCTGCTGGTGACAAGCGGGGTGATGGGGATGTTGTGGATAGGAATGGTGATAGGGTGATGGGGGCTCCAGGGACAGGAGGGGTCACGGGGTGGCCTCTCCCAGGGCGCAAGGTGCTGGGTCCCTGGGCACTGGAGACAGGAGCTGCAGTCAGTCCCATCCCTGCATTAATCCCATAAACACGGCGCCCTCGAGCTTTGACCCCATCGGGGGCTCTGAGTCTGGTCCCCGATAGATGCAGTGGCTCCCCCAGGCTGACTGCCCCCCAAAACCCCAGGGCACAGCCCCAGCACTGCTGCCAGTGCCAGGGCATCTCCTTCCCGTGTCTGGGCTTTATCGGCTGCTGCTGCCTCAGGAGTGACCAGAGGACCAAATGGCGGCAGTAGGCCTGTAATTAGCCGCTTCATGAGCTCATGATAATTGCAACGGGAAGAAACTGGCCATTAAGTGCCTGGAGTGTGCTTTGAATTGGAGGAAGGAAGCACAGCCGGAGCAGGTCCCCGTCCCTGCCTCTTCCCATCCTGGAGCACTGGAGCACTGCCGTCTGGGTCTCTCCTGCATGGATGGAGGGGGCAAAGCCTTTGAGGGAGGGAGGTTTGCTCTTTCGTGCAGGGGACCCATCACTTCAGGCAGGTGACACAAGAGGTGACATGCCAGCTGGTGTGCTGGCAGGGACCCTGGCTCATCATGGCACAGGGGTCCCCCGGGCTCCTGGTCCCTGTTCCCTTCCTATAGAAAGGAGATGGCGATAGAGGTGGAGGGCAAAAGGTGGGAAAAGTGTCGCTCTTGCTGTGCACCCATGGGTGCTGCCTGGGCTCAGCTGGGAGTCTGCAGAGGAGCGCTCCTGGGGAGCCTGTGGCTCTTGCGTGCAGGAGGAGCATTTCTGCCTCCGGGAGCTCATCGTCTCACATCTGTCAGGGATTATTTCCCAGCTGCCCGCTAAACCAGGAGAGAGGGCAGCCCCAGTAAGCTGCCAGTAACATGACCCATCCTGCGGCTGTAATTCTTGGCTTCCTGGCTGGAAAGGAGAGGGTTTCCCTGAGCTGCAGGGGATAAAACCCAAAAGAAATCTCTGGGTCCAGCTGTTTTGGCACCATCTGTAGCCTTTTTCCAGGAGCCCCAGGATACTGCATTCACAAGCACCCGTGGGATGCAGCTGTGCATCCCACAGGCCCCCAATTTTCTGGGCTTACAGGGGGCCCCCCATTTGCTGGGCTCAGCGGGACGCGATGTCCTGCAGGCCTTTATTGCTGGTGGTGGCTGAGTCAGCATGGGTGCAGCCGCGGGCGCAGCCCAGGCAGGGTGGGGTGATGCGGATCCTGCTTTTCCGCCTACCTCTTGCCTTGCATGTCTGCCAGGACGCGGGCTGCCCGCCTGGGGGTCCCTGCTCGTGAGCTGTTGGAAAGCCATAAGGTCGTCCCCTATAGCCCCTGGGACCTGCTAATAAGTGGTCGTGTCCCCAAACCCCCATTTCAGGGTGACCAGCTGGTGGGAGCGCTGAGGCCAGTGCCGGGCGTGGGTCAGACAGCGGGGGGAGGATGGATGGACTCCCCACCCTAAGCGAAGCCGCCTGTGCTGCTGCCGCCACCTCCAAGCTGCCCAAGCGTGTTTAATCAGCAAAATCATGCTAGTGCATCTTTACCAAAGGCTGCAAAATGTCTCCCAGCAGTGTGGGACAGCAGCGAGGTGTGGGAGCGCTTTGGCTTTGCCAAAGAGCATCTGGCCCTGTGGGCGCAGCAGTGCTTTGCTGGGGAGCTGCCGCTCCAGGGTTTTATTTCCAGCCCAGCAGTGGGAGCACGTGGGAGTGTGCAGCTGCTTGCAGATGGCCAAGCTGTGCCAGTGTGGCTGTGCCAGCCCTTGGCCTGGCAGCTCCTTGGGTGCTCACCTGGGGGAGCTGAGCTTGCATCTCTCACCTCCCTGTTGGCAGTGATGGGTCTGCAGGGAGAGCTCGCCAGTGGCCATGGCTCTGCTCTGTCTCCACTGTGGGCGTGGCGGTGGTGCCAGGGCTGCCCATCCCCTGCGATGCCGGCACAGCAAGGGTCCGGCACTGTGCCACATTCCCCATCAGGGTCTCCCAGAGCACCATGGGGATGCGAGGAGGCGTCCCCCTCGCTGGTGGAGCCACTGTGCTGTGCACCCGGCATTAGCACACTGTGCTCGCGCAGGGCCAGCCCTGCTAACCTACTTGCAGCAGCACCCTGCACCTTGGCCCTCACCGCCGGCTGTTTCGCCTGTTGCACTGTGCCAAACCTTGGAACCCAGCCAGTAAAAAAGGAATTTAAAAAAACCCAACCCCTGCCCCAACCCTGGTGAGCTCTGGTCAGGTGCAAAGCCAATTGGTATTTGCTGGAGCAAAACCTGATAAACAAGACTGAAAGTGGGTGGTTCAAGCTGCGAAAAACAGCAAGGTGTTTTTTGGCATGGGGTGGCATTGGGGACAGCCTGGAGTCCCTGGTACGGGTGGGCGCACACCCAGCCGAGCCAGGGCCGGCAATGCAGAGCCAGCAGCAGGTTTGGGCAGGCAGCACCAGGGAAATGGCATATGGCATCTGGTTTTCCTTTTTCTTTTTTTTTTTTTACAAAATATTTCTTCTCTTTCTGAATATCTGAGGCAAAGCACTTGGGGCTGGAGACAGCCCTGGCACTGTGGGGTCACACCGGCACGGCGGGGGATGCAGCATGTCACACTCCCGAAGGCGGCACAGCTTCTGCGGGGCCGGAGCTGCCTTGAGCAGCTGGAGTGGGGCAGCAAGCCAAGGCCAGAGCTGCCAGTGCCCAGGGATGGCGGGACTGGGGGGGTCTCGCTAGGCTTGGTGCCCCCTCACCTGCCACAGGCGAGGGGGCCACATCCTCTGCTGCCTGCCGGCTCTGCCTGGTCCCTGCCGGGGTCTGGAGCTGCAGTTTGCCGGAGATGTTTCCATCCATCTGGGTGCCATCTCCCCTTCCCGCAGCACCCACCAATCCAGCTCCTCTTCCTCTGGTACGCCAGGTGGGTTGCCAGGGTGGGGAACAGGGATTTTTCTGGCTGGCTAAGGGGTTTGAGTAGCTATGACACAAAATCCTGCTCCCTTGGCCTGGCAGAGGGAGGCTGCCTGGTGCTCCCCCTTCCCCCAGCCCCAAATTGCAGGAGCAGCTTGAGATTTTGGGGTGCTTGTAGATGAGGTCTGCTCTAGAGCAAGGACGGGCTCTAGGATAACACCAGCAGTTGGGGAGGTGAAGTGTTTGGGGTTGACAGGGGTTTGGCATCCCCCCACCTCTGGGGAAGCCTGGCTCAGTCCCTTCTGGCCCTCTGCTTCCCCCTTGGTCTTGAAGCTGGAGGGGAACAAGGCTCTAGGAGCCCATTGTGATGGCCTCAGGGCTGCAGCCGGCAGCTGCTCTCAGCATGGCTCCCATCTCTGCCACACAGCCCCGCTGCCTCCACAGGCCCCTGCCTGCCCCGCACTTGCTCTGTCTGTTCCCGGCACTGGGTGCACACTGCGCTGCCTGCACTGCCTGTACACCGGGGCTCCAGCACGGGCAGCCCTCCCTACAGTGCCTGCCGGGGCTGGTGGCTCAAAAGCAGACGGCAGTGACATTTCAGCTGGGTGACTGCCCATGGTGTGGCATTTTCCATCGTACCTGGGTGGCAACGCTGCCGGCGAGACCATCCCCTCGGTAGGAGCATGGTGCAGCCGAGGTATTTGGTGTGCAGGCAGGGGGGATGCTGCCAGGGGATCCCTGTGGAGACACCCCTGTCCCCCAGCCTGTGGCGCAGGGCTGCTGGCGCTGTCCCTTGGCCATGACATAAGCCATGTTGGGACCATGTCTGCCGGCATGTTTTATCAGCTGGGCCAGCCCTCGGCGCCCCCCGGCTGAACCAGAAAAGCTGGAAGGTGGGACACAAGCCCTGGGTGGCCTCGGGGATGGGAAGCCCAGTGGCACATGGCCTTTGCCTGGACAAACCTGCCGAAGCAAAAAGCAAACAAGCACATTCAGTCGCAAAGTGCTCTCTGGTGGGCCAGCACGTGCCAGTGCTGCCACAGGACGGGGTGGCAAGGGGAGGCAGGCTGCGTGGCCGTGGCCACGCTGTGTCCTCTGACTCCAGGAGCAGCATGATGTGGCCAGCACACCCCTGCTCCCAGTTTGCCAGGGTCAGCGTTTGCGGAGAGCCCCGCTCTGCTGCCTCTGTGCACAGGAGGGGTCTCCGTCTGCTGCATTTTCGGGGGCAGGAGCACAGCAGTGACGTGAGCAGCTGCAGGCAGCAGCAGGGCTCCCGCGGGGTCTGCTGGAGCAGTGGCAGAGCCGTGTTGGCCAGGGCTGTGGTGCCAGCGGCTGTGCCTGCAGAGGGGGGGATCGCTCCCAGGGGTACCGCAGTGCCTGAAGCCCAGCTCCCCTCTGCCTGCTTTCCGGTGCAAGAAGCAGCAGGGCAGGAGGGATGCAGATGGGTTGGGGAGCCCGGCAGAGCTCAGCGCCACCAGCATGGTGTCGGTTCCATCACTGGTGTGCATCACCTGCAGTCGGTGTGTGCAGTGGGAGTGGTGCCAGGGCTGGGGCACCTGCCAAGGTGACCCCAAGCATCCAGGCTGGCTTTTGCTGTATTATTGTGGCTGCTGGCAGTTGAGGCGGTGACCACCCGGCTCACCCCAGGGGCCATGTTCCTGGGCACAGGGGGAGTAGTGCTGGGGCTTTCCAGTGTCTCAGCCCGTCCTGCTCCTGCCTGCTGCTGAGCAGGAGGATCCCTGCCCTGGGGAGGCTGCAGGACAGAGGGAAGCAAGACCTCGGGGGCTGGAGTGTGGTGTGGGACAGCACGCTTGTCTGCCTGCCTGCCTGTCCAGGGCTGGCTCCAGCACTTCAGAGCCAGGAGCAATTTGCAGAGCCAGGAGGAGAGCCCCAGACGGTGCCAGCTCACAGCGGAAGTGCTGGGAGGGCAGGCAGGCTGCAGGCAGGTCCCGCAGCAGGTCCCACGTCACCTGGCTGGAGGAGGAGGAGGAGGAGTGACCTTGGAATGGAGTTGGCAGACACGGTGCCGCTGTAGGCTGCCGGCAATCTGCCGTGCCCTCAGCCATAGTCATCCCTTCGGCTGCAGCCGTGTGCCAATGTGTGGAGGCTCAGCATGGGAGCGGAGACCTGCACCCCTGTTCCCCAGACACCCCGATATCCCCCCAAGCCTGGCGTGGCCCTGTGCCCTTGCTGCTGTGCGGGGCTGGACGCCCACAGCCCCAGGGCCAGCTGCTCCCGGCGGGCAGGTGCGAGCTCCGTGCCCACTCATCCACTGTGGCTGATGCCCAATGGGCTCTGCCAACTCCTGCCACTGGCACCGGGGCGCCATCAGCCAGGAGGCTGGGCATCGGCGTTGCCCGTGCACTGAGCGTAAGTAGTTGGACCAGTGCTCAGCACTAATTAATTATCCTCTTAAGTTAACTTTTATCTCTTTATCTGTGGCAGTGACACAGCTGGGGCAGTTCCTGCCTTCCCAGGCACACCTGTATGTTTTGGCATGAGTGTTGAAAAACTGCTTCACCCAGGCCATGACTGCTAGCAGCTCTGTGCCTTGCCTCGCCATGGTGAGACGCTGCTGAACCCTACGGCATTTGGAGGGGCACAGCGGGCACCCCCCGTTGGAGGTACTCTGCTCGCCTCAGGGCCCGCCCCGGGTGCCTGGCACAGCTCTCCCCAGGGTGGGTCCTTGGGGCTGGGGGAGATGTGCTTTCCCACCCAGATAACCCACCCAGGGGGGTGTGCGTGTATGCGCACACCTCAGAGCTCGCACACCAGCGTTTCCTCCTGTGCATGGGGCTGTTCCTGCTCACACATGTCCCCGGCTCATGCTTACCCACTCTTTGTCTTTCCATGCCAGCTGCACGGTGTCCCGCTTGCCTGCTGGCCTTGGGCTCAGCTCCTGCTTGCATTTCTGTCTGCAGGGAGCCACCCTGCCTTCTCCAGCACCAGTGGCTTGTCACAGCCCAAAGCCCAGTTTAACAGGTTACCTCTGGTTGTGCTGAGTTGGGCTCGCTGCCCACCTGCACGGGAGGTTTGCACCATGGCAGCCATGGTGACAGCAGTTGGATGGAGCATCTGCCTCCTCCAATCCCCCTGGCACATCTGGGCAGTGGCATCCCAGCTGTGCCATGGCTGGTGCTGGCTTCAGATGCCATGTTATTGCATGCTCCTCTTGCTTCACCTTACAGCTGGTTTGCACCGTCCTGCAGGCAGGTCCATGCTGCACTGCCATGTCCCCATACCCTGGGACCAGCCTGGGTCCCTCCTCCCCATCCCACCCATGGCCAGGCCGTCCCTCCTGCCCCAGTAGCCAGTGGGGCTGCCCATGCTGGGCTGCACTGATGCCAAGCAGGGAGCAAGGTAGGGGTGGGGGGAATCCCAAATTCTCCCAGACTTGACAGCAGCCCCACAGGAGCAGAGCTGGGCAGGGTGGCCGTGGCATGGCCACTGCTGGGGTAGAAACAGGACCCACATGCTGTGCCAGCCCTGGCACGCATCTTGGGGTGGGTGTGTGAGAGGGGGGACCCACGGCCAGGGCGCTGTGCCAGGGCTGGAGAAGCCAAGGGATGGTGGGGAGGGTCGGGTACACCCTGAAATGGGAGCTGGACCCCACCGCCTGCCTGCTGGAGCACTGGGCAGGGTGGCATTAGCCACCCTAGGCACGTGCAGATGTGCAGGGCTGGGGCAGGCAGGGCTGGGTGGGTGGCAGCCCCCCAGGGTGGCAGTGGTCAGAGATGCCCCCATGGCTCCTGAGTGCTGTCATGGAAAGTGCTCAGTCCCTGGCACCCGGCCTGGCATGGAGATGCCCACTCTCACCAGCCCAGCCAGAGAGCAGCCACTGGGCTTTGGGGTGGGCTCAGAGAACGGCAAAGCTCCTGCAGGACCCCTCACCCTGCAGGGTGCCCATGCGTGATATCTGCTTGCTAACCACCAATTGATTATGCATGGGGAGCTTAATTAGATCAGTGCCCGCCTGTCTCTCTCCTAATCCCAGCCCGTGACAGCTGGGCAAGTGCAGCTCGTTCCTCAAACAGAGATAACAACCTTTTATGTATTCCAGGCTGGGGTTTATTTAACCGGTTGCTGGGTGCTGGCTCGGGACCGCCCCCTCCCGCTGCCCCGAGGTGGCTCTGAGGTGGCTCTGAGGGTCCCACTAGGGTCTCATGGTGCTGGGTGGCTGCAAGTGCTGGGTAACCTGCGCTGGGGTGGCCTCTTCCCGACAGTGAACAGCTTTCGGCAGCGCCTGTTCTGGGGGGATGTGTTTCCATGGGTCCGTGGCACAGGTGGGGGTCTCAGGTGTGTCCCCCAGTGCCCCAGGGGGATGTTGCATGTCCCCACCCCTAGGGCTGCACAGTGCCAAAACCTCCTCCTGTACCTGAGCAGCCGCGTGTTTTGATTGTTTTGTGATTTTTAAACAAAGTGGCCTTGAGAGCGAGCCTGGCGCAGGCGAAGCAGGCAGCCGAGTCCAATTTCTGTGCTTAAATGCCTGATTATTTTCCCATTAAGCATTAATTCTCGCCCAGCTGCCTGGCCAAGTCCCACACCATCCCCAGGGAGCAAACCCAGCTCCTGCAGGCATGGGGGTCTCTGCTCCCCGCCCCAAGCAAATCCCCTCCAGGCTGCTGTACCTGGCACGGGGTTCAGCCAACCCAAATTGCCACCCTAATTGCAGCTGCCAAGAAAACCCTGCCCGCAAGAGAAACCACTGCAGCAAAGGCAGCTCTGCCCTTCTTTGGCACTGTCAACCGGAGGGTGATGAACGCGACACCCCGTGGGGTGCAGCGTGGATGGGTCTGGGTGTAGTCTGGGGGCCGTTGGTAGCAGTTGCGCCCTCTGGTGAGCAGTTTAATGGTGAAATAGGGCTGTGCAAAGGGCGATTTGTTGTGGGTAGCATCCTGCTCGTCATCCCGCATGTGTCGCTTTGGGGTGGCATCCTGCTTGGCATCCCACACTTGCTGCTTTGGGGTGGCATCCCACTCGGCATCTGCGCCCTTGCTGGGGGAGCAGAGCTGCCGCGGTGGCCCTGGAGCTTCATGTCCTGGTGGCTCCATCCTGTGCCAGGACTCTCCACTGCCATGTCTGGGCATAGCAGCAGCTGTCCCCCTCACCTGTGGTGTGCTGCAAGGATGGGGATGCTCGGGAAAGCCCCCAAAGTTGAGGTGCCCCTTCTTGTGGGGTGCTCGGTGCCATGCTGCGCTGGGGCTGTCCCCAGTGCTGCTGTCCCCTAGGGCATGGGGATGGGCAGATGGCAGGTGCTTTGCCCACGGTGTTGGCGTGGCAGGGACAGCTCAGGGAGCGTGGGACGGTGCTGGGAGCCGGCTCCTGCTGTGACTCATTGTCAGGCTGGGGGCGGCCAGGCCTGGCCCTGCTCCCAGTGAGGGCCCCACGGTGGTGCTCTCCTGCCTGCTGCTGCCTGTGGGAAAGGTGTGGGCATGGCCATGCATGGCAAGGTGAAGAGCAGGGCTAGGGCAGCTGTGCACCCCACCTGGCTGTGCACCCCCCCATCCAGCTGTGCCCAGGCCAGGACATGGACGCACTGAGCGGTACCTGGCTCCGCACTGAGACCAGCTCATGAGGTAGGGACGTCTGTGCTTGTGCCACAGCAGTGCCAGCAGTGTCACTGTCCCCAGCAGCACCTCCTGCTGCTGTTGCTGAAACCCAGGACCCCAGAGTGTCCCCACAGCCCCACGCCACGGGTGAGACCTGTGCGCTGACCCTTGTGTGTCGCTGTCCTGGCTGGTCACGGTTCCTCTCTCCATCTCCACACACGGTTTGCCACCATCACCTGGTCTCAGGACTTCTTTGTGTAGGGCCCAGGGACTTTGTGTCCGCCCCAGCAGGTCCCACTGGCTTGAGCCAGGCTGGGGCAGGACCGGGGCTGCTCCTGGCCATGGCAGGCTGCCGCAGTGTCACGAGCGTGTTGGGTCCAGTTGAGGTTGGAGCGTGGGGGACTTGTGCCTGTCCCCACATACCAGAGAGGTCCCCGGGTCTGGCATGGAAATGAGATGCCCCAGAAAGCCACAAGGGAGGTTTGGGCCATGGTGCATCACCAGGGGAGGCCTGGATCCCTCTGTTTTCCCTGTCTCAATGTCAAAAGGAATCGAAACCGAAGCTGCTGCTGCTGCCTGTGATGACCGGTCACAGCTGTGCTGAGGCTTTGCAGGGGGGTTGGTTTGGGGGTTTTTTTGTTTGACAATTACCACACGAACATTGGTGTGTGTTGGTTGGATTTCAGCTGCCAGCCTGCTCGGCCACTGCCTGCGTGGTGCTGGCGGGTGCTGGAGACACTCATTGCTGCCAGCTCTGCAGGACTCAGGGTCTCCTGCAGCACCCTGGGGCTTGGGGCGTCCCATGGGATGGTGATACCCTTGGGCTTGTGGTGTCCTGTGGGTCGGTGGCACCCTGGGGCTCGGGGTCCCATGCAGGAGGATGGGCGCTGCCTGCTCTTCCCTGCAGGCAGCAAACAGCCTTGCACAGGTCATAAAATCATAGAATATCTCGAGTTGGAAGGGACTCCTAGAGATCATCAAGTCCGACTCCCAGGTCATTAGAGCCCGTATTTAATTGCAGTCAGTAATGGCTTTGCGAAGGCAAAGAGGGGCAGAGGGGCAGCTCCGGTGAAGCACATCCGCACCCGTTAACTGCAGCAGGAGCTGCCCAGGGCATCTGAGTCCCATGCCAAGCGGCCACAGACAGACCCAGGGGAGCATTTGACCCCTCTCCTCCTCCTGACCTGTTTTCTCCCATCCCTGCAGCAGCATCGTGTCCCCGGAGCCTGGACTGTGCCCTGCAGCGCCGGGAGTTCTGCCCGCCGGGGTCAGGCTCCTGCGGCCCCTGCCTGCCCGCCTTCCAGGAGGACAACCACGGGCTATGTGTCCAGAAGCAGCTCTCACCCAGCGGTAAATGCACCCACCCTGCAGCAGCCCCTTCTGCAACCCCCTGCCCTGCCCTGCCTGCAAACCCGCCCTGCACCTCTGCAGCTCCAGGAGGTTCCCATGCCTCGGGGCAGCCCCCAGCTCCAGCAGCACCCCTGCTCTCCATCCTGTGGCTTCTCCTCTCCGTGGCAGCCATACCCCTGTGGGGACAGCAGCTCTGCTCCCTCTCACCCCAAGCCCCAGCTCGACGTAGTTGTGGGGTGGTTTAGGGACTGGTGGGGAGCACGCAGACCCTACCCCACTCCTTGTGCATCCTCCTGCAGTTGCGCGGGTGACCGTATGTGCCGCTGGGCCCTGCCAGCACCCAGGGGTGCCCAGGAGCCCAGGGGCGGGAGGGGGCCCGGGTGGCTGCCAGGGCACTCCGGGGTCTGCCTGGCTGATCTGTGGTAGGGGCTTTTCAGAGTAGGGTACATGGCCATGCAGAGCCCCAGGCTTTGCAGGAGCAGCATAGTGGCTTTCAGTGCACGGAGCCATGACTCCTGCAGACCCAATGGCCAAGGCAAATGGGTGCCCACAGCCTCACCTGTCCTGGGGCTGAGCCATGCTGGTGTTTGGGATTTCAGTACCTGGTTCCCACTGGTTTGAGATGTTGGGCTGTGGTTTGGGGCTGCCATCTCCTCCTCTGGTGATGCCCAGGGTTGGAGTCAGCAGCACCGCATAGGAGCCCTGCCTGGCTGCGCATGAGGGCACCGAGGGCTGCACCGGGTGTTATTCCCCCGCTCCTTTCCCAAGGGAGCCATGGGGCTGTGGCAGCCTGGGTGGCTGTGCTGTGCCAGTGGGCAGAGAGACGGGCAGAGCATTCCCAAGGAGCAGCAGCCCATGGTCACCCATGCCACCCCACACAGGACTCTCCCACCTGCTGCTGCAGTGCGTGGAGGGTGCTCCGGGTGCAGCCACGGCACCTGCACCGGCTCAGCTGCACAGATGGTACTGGGGCTGGGCACAGGTGTTTTCTAGGGTGACCCTCAACTCCTCATGCAGCTTGGAAAGCTGTAGGCAGAGCTGTTTCTGTGCCCACCACCTCGTGGTTTTTCTTGCAGATTCAATGAGCAGGTGAATTAAGACTGTAATTACGTCTCCACCCAATTATTTTTGCTTTAACTAAAGTGGAGTGGCCTCTGTGCATGGGGAAGGAGCCAGGACCCGGCCGCACCCTTGCACACTGCTCCCGGTGGGTTTCGCTGGGGACCGCCTGGGTGCGGGGTGGGGGCTCTCAAGCGCCTCTGAACCTCCTTCGTGCCTGCTGCAAAGGCCATCAACCTGCATCTTCCTCCAGCCCGCCCTTCTCTGCCTGCCTTTTGCTTCCACTGCCCCCAAAACCCTCTTGCTAGAGAGGGGTTGGTTTTTCCCCCGTGGTCCCTCCTGGAGCCTGGCTCTTGCCCACGGTGGGCACCCCGCGGCATTGCCTGGCCCTGGCGTGGGGCTGAGCTGGTACTCGCCAGGCAGCATCCCCACCGGCACAGCCCTTTGCCCCCACCCCAAGGCCTGGGGAACTCCCGAAAATGCACAGGGTGGCTCGTCCCACACTGGGCGGTGCGGGCCGGGTAGACAAGCACTGGCTCGCTGGGCTGTGGCAGGTCCCAGAGAGGAGCTCCCCCTGCACCCGACCTGCTGCCTGCATGGAGGGGTCCTCTGGGTTTTTTGGGAGGGGTTGCTTTGTGTTCTGGTTCCTGTGTCTTGAGCACATTTGGGGTCTTGCCAGGGTGCAGCCAGAGCTGCCCTTTGCCCATGGCCAAGCCTGTGCTTTGCAGCGGGTGGGCACATGGGGGATGGCAGAGCCCATCATGCCCTTTGTGCCATCAGCCTCCTGGCAGGAGGATTACCCCTTAAATCAGAGAGGAGATCCCCAAAGCAAGGCACTGGCTCTGCGCAGCCCTTCGGCTCTTGGGCAGAGGGGCCAGGCTGCGCTGAAATGGGAGCGATGGCTCTGGGGGGACGAGAGAGGGCATGGCACAGGGGTGGGGTCCAGGCTTGGTGTTCGGCAGCGAGCAGGGGTCCAATGGGCAGATGCCCCCTGCCACGGGCTCCACATCCACAGGTACTGAACAGCTTTAACAGTTGTTTGTGGTTTATTTTTTAATGTGAAGTCTTGGGAGTAAATTCCTCTCTCAGAAGGGCTGCACATGCACCGGCATCTCCATAGCAACCCTGCTTCATGCCAGCTTTGGCAGGGAGATGCAGCCGCTGTAGCATCCTCACCCGGCTTCGGTGGAGAGATGTGGGACTGCAGTAGCATCCTCTCCTGGCTTCTCTGGGACCATGGTAGCATCCTCTCCCAGCTTTGTCAGGGAGATACGGTAGCATCCTCTGAGAGGATGCCAAGAGGATGGAGACCATCCCAGGGTCTCTCCCAGCCCTGTCCTGTTGTCTCAAGCAATGACACCACTTTCTGGAAGCAAAAGTGTGGGTACAAGGAAAAAAAAAGGAGATCCCCTCCCAAATCCTCTATTTTAGCATGAGGGGGAGCAGTAGCATCCTGAGGACGCTCAGCTCCTTTTGGCAGGGAGGCACCGATTTTTTCCACGGGTGCTTTTGCATCCTGCCTTTACCTCGGTCTGGCAGCAGCACTCAGCTGCCTGGTGCAACCAGCAGAGCCTGCGAGGATGCAGAGGGGCTGCGATAGCTGCATTTGGTGGGGGGGTGCAATGCAAGCAGGGGGCCTGCCATGGCTCAAGGATACCTAACCCTTTAAAGGGGCTGCGTGGGCAGCCCCTTTAAAGGATTAGGTATCCTTGAGCCGCTTGTGACTGCCGGTGAAGCCTGCCACCATGCTCGTCGCTGTGCCATCCCTGCAATTGGTTGCAGCTCCTGGCAGAAGCGTGGGCAGCAGCCAGGGCTGCTCTCCTCCAGCGTACCCATGCAGGCAGGCAGGCACCGACAGCAGCTTTTTGGCGTGAAAAGTGACATTCTGGGGTCTTGGGAGGGCGATGCACATAAGCGGCATGTTCCTGCCATTGGTGACAGTGTGCATGGGTGGTGTGCATACCCAGCACAGCACCATGATGAGATGGGATGTGCGGGACCTCATGACACAGTACATCCTGCAGCTGCTTCAGCCGGGCAGGCAGCCGGCTGCCTGCACCTTGCTGGTGCTGCCTGCACAGGGGTCTGAGCCACCAAAATGCTGCCAGCACCACAGTGCTGCATGCCGTTTGAATGTGCCATGATGGGTTTGCGTGATGTGGTTTGGGCTGGTGGGTCCCGTCCCTGCTCCTACTCAACTCCACTGACACAGACCTGGGGCTGAGCCCCACTTTGGGAAGAGGGAGAAAAGGGGGTCCCAGCTTGTGGACCTGGGGGTTCCCCTCTCCCCGCTTGCTGTGCTGCCAGCAGCCAGGAGGGCATCAGTTATCCTGGGGCAGGACTATAGAAATAAGTGGATTTGTAGGAATTTTGTGCCCTCCTGTGGAGACTGTCAACATCAGGTTTCCTCCACCCGGGGCAGAAGCCACATATGTTCCTTCTTGCTCCTTGCTGTCCCCAAACCCATCACTGTAACTGGTGAGACCCCAGTGTGCGTCCCAGGGTTGAGCCCTGGAGACCCTGAGGAGGGGAAAGCCCCGAGGAAGGGGCAGGGCAGGGAGAGCGGCTGGGCTGGTATGCTGTGTGCCAGCCTGGCCATGCCCTCCTTGCTGCAGGCAGGTGGTGGGACCTACCATGAGAGGGCACCCGTGCCCTCTGCAAGCCCTCTGCAAGCCCTGCGTGCTCCCTGTGTGCCCTGTGCATACCCCTGCATGCCCCCCGTGCATGCTTTGTGCATACCTTACATGCAGCCTCTGTGCCCTGTGCATACCCGGTGTGCACCCTCCATGCCCTATGCATATCTTGCGTGCACCCTGTGCCTGCCCACCATGCCCAACTCGCTGCAGCAGGGCTGGGGGGGCCTCTGGGAGCCCCCCCATCTCTGCTACTCTTGCAGCAAGAGCCAGGGCCTGGGGCAGCTGGGCAGGAATTGGGGGTCAGCCCCGCCCCCCTGATCCCTGGGGAGCAGCCCTGGGCCAGCGTTTCACCACAGTGTTTCACCTGCCTGCAGTGCCTGGCAGGAACCGGCCATTGGTGCCAGGCTGCTTCTGCCCTGCAAATGTGGAGTGGTAGATGTGGCATCATCAGGGGAAAATCTCAGCTGCCAAATGAAACAGGGGTGTGGGGATTTTTAGCTGCTGAAAGGGAACTTCGCAATAAAGCTGGTTAATGCAGGTGAGTGGCATGGCCCAGGCACTGCTGGCAATGCTGGAAACAACAAACAGCACAGCTGCCTTGGCTTTTCTTGTGCCGCTTTGCACAGTGGGAGGCTCAGAGTGACCTGTGAGCTGCTCTTGCTGGTTTTCCAGCTTTTTTTTCCTTTCCAGCCGCGTCACATTCGTCCTCCTGAAGTGTTAGCTGTTGCAGCTGTGTCTGCCCAAGGCCAAGGGGTGTCAGGGCAGGGCTGGGCTGTGTAACCCCATTGGTGGCAGCACCAACACGGCCAGGTTGTCCCCATCCTGGGCACCAGAATGTCCCCATCCCAGGCACAGGGCTGTCCCCAAAGGGCTGCCACGCTCAGTCCCATGCCAGCTCCCCTGCCCATCGGGAGAGCTGGCACCTTGGCACCACAGCACTTGCCTGTCGGGTATGGTACTGGTGGCACAGCCCCAAACATGGCACCATGTGGCCGTGGTGCTGCTTTGCAAATCACTTTGGGGATGGAAATAACAGGGTGCAAAGAGCCAGGGAAGCCAGGGGCTTGTGGGGTGCTCTGGCTCCTGCCAAGGATGGGAGGCTGAGAGACGGTTCGGGGAGCCAGGGGACATGGGGACAGTGGCTCTTCGTGCACTTGTTTAAAGGAAAAGTGTCCCCCTTTTAAACTGGTTTTTGACTTGTGTGGCTCTGAGTCACAGGGCAGCTGAGTGGCCTTTGTGCCCAGCTCTGGAGGGAATTGGGGTTTAGTTCCAAACACTGGGAGCGAGGATGGATTCCAGAGGAGCTGTAATTGTTATAACCTTGAATTATCCAGGAAATGAGCTGCCAGTACCACCTTGCCTTTGTATGTCTTGATTTACCCTCCAGGGCTTCTCACTGGGGACAGCCTGAATATGGCAGCAACCAGGCAGAGGGAGCAGGGGTGGGGACAGGGATGTCTCCTGCCTTTGAAGTTGAGTTTAATCCTGTTAAAAGCAGAGTGGTGACCATCAGAGCTTGACTCTGCTTGGGGAGCCTGCGGACAGCAGCTCCACTCCTGCTCCGCACTGTCACCCTGTGGGTGGGCACCCCCGGGCTGGGGTGGGGGTCCTGCTTGTGCCCCACACCGCAGGGGCACCCAGCCCTTTGTGGGTCCCTGGTGTGCACCATGGTAGGGCATGGTCTGGGGCAGCCACCCATGAAATGCCCAGCCAGCCCCTGGGGATACATGATGGTCCTTGCTGCACGAGGCACCCCGACCCCCTGCCCAAAGGGGTCATGTCCTGCTGGGTGCTGGGCAGAAAATGGCCCCTCAGCTGGAGCGAGGTTCCCACCAGCTCCTGGACAGCCGCAGATGAGCCCTGCTCTGGGGTGGCTCCAGGCCCCTGGGCCATACAGGACAATTTGGGGTGAAAACCAGCGTTCACGTGTCCCCTGCCTGCTCTTGAAATGGCCCTGCTGCCTGCAGCGGGTCTGCAATTCGCCCTGCCAGAGCTGCCCCTCACACTCCGCAGCAGCAGGGCAGCTGTGGGGTGTCTCTCCTGGTCCAGCTCATGTCCTTCCTTCCTCAGGGCCATTGTATGGCCCCAGGTGCAGCAACATGGGACAGGTCCTGAGCAGCAGGTGCTGGCAGCCTGCCTGCTCCTAAGGGGGCTCTGCAGGACCCGCTAGCTCTGGCACAGGGACAGCCACAGCTGCTGTTGCTCCTGCAGCCTCCAACATTTGTGGGGTGAAAAGCACCCCAAAAGCAGCGAGGACGTGTGCAGATCCCAGGTCTCGGCTTTGGGACTGCCAGTGTGCCGGCGGGCTGCATCTGAGTGGGCTTGGACTCCGAACTACCTGCATTTACTCGTGCTGGGATGTGAGCCCCTTCTTGGGGGGATGCGGGGTCTGGCCCTGGGGCTGGGCGCGTGGCCGCATCCCAGGGTGCCCATATCACACTCCCTCTCTCCTGGCATAGGGCGGACGTCCGTTCCCAGCTTGGAGGAAAAAATCGATTTTCTGGCAGACGTGCTGGCCAGGCAGGAGGCTCCTCGTCCTCGCCCCCACCCGCTGCGGGATGGCAAGCCCAGGAGTAAGTGCCTGCTCCCATCGCTCTCTGCAGTGGTGCCGGGGGCCCTGTGGCAGTCAGACCCTGCACCCCAGGCTGGTTTGCCCTCCAGAGCTGCCCGGGCGCTGCTCTGCTCATGGCTCCGCCTTCTCCCGCAGCCACCCTGGTCCCTGCCAGCAGCAGACAGCGTGTGGCCAGCGGGCTGAGAGAGGGGCTTCTGCAGCGGGATCCCGCCGGCAGCAAGGCAGCCCCCACCCTCCCCACCTCCACCACCGCCGTGGTCCAGAAGTACCCAGTTGAGGCGTCCCCCATCCCTTCAAATGACAACGTGGTGCTCGGTGAGACCCTGGGGACAGGCAGCTTGCGGGAAGGGGTTTCACGTTTTTGCTGGGGAAGCATGGGCTAGTGGCACCATGCCTCTGGGCTCACCCACTGTCCCTCTGTGTCCTGCTCTACCTCTGCAGGGCTGATCGTGGTGTGCATGGTGGCTGGGATCTCAGCACTGATCGTGGCTGCGGTCTGCTGGTGCAGGTGAGCCGGGGGCTGCTGGTGCCAGCCAGTCCCTCAGTGTCCTTGTGCCCACAGGAGCTTGTTCCTGTGCTTCCCGGGCGTGTGGGGGGGGTTTGGAGGAGAGGCAATAGCTATCCTTGCCAGTCCCCCTGCAGATACAGTGTCTGCCAGTCAGGGCTGGAGGACAGTGGTGGGACTCCCCCGTGCCAGGCACAGATTCCTGGGAGCGGGTGGCACCTGCTTTGGGCATCACTGTGGCACTGGGTGCTGACACCCCCAGCACATCGGTGCCTCTTGCCCAGGCCCCACAGGATGGAGGTGGCTGTGCCTGGGGGTGCCACCCATCGTGGGTGCCATCTCAGGGAACAGGGATGTGGGTGGGAGGGTTGAGTCCCCCCAGGGGTCTCATATGGAGTCATCCAGGCCGGTGGCTCCTGCCAACCGCTCTCCTCTCCCCTGACAGGCTGCAGAAGGAGGTCAGGCTGGCGCAGAAAGCAGACTATTCAGTACAGCGAGCGGTCAGCCCCCTGCCCTACGACAAGATCTCGGTAAGGCACCTGCGTCCCTGCTTGCAGGGTGTTTGGCGCTGGGGCCAGATGTGTGCTCTGCTTGAGGGGCTTCTGACATGGCAGGGGATACGCGCTAGCCAGGCTGCGGACTCTCCGGAGCCCAGCCTCCATGCCTGTCCTTGCTCTCTCTGCAGCCTGGGGACAAGACGCTGGCTCAGAGTGCCCAGATGTACCACTACCAGCACCAAAAGCAGCAGATGCTCTCCATGGAGAAGTAAGGAGCCCTGGGAGCAGACAGCAGACCCGGTCACTGCTCCATGCTCTGCCATTAACTGGGGTACTGTTAATCACCCCCTGGGCTTCACCCCCTCTCTGCATCCTCTCCTCCCAGGCATAAAGAGGAGCCCAAGCTGCCGGACTCAGCATCATCCGACGAGGAGAATGAGGATGGAGACTTCACCGTGTACGAGTGCCCTGGGCTGGCTCCGGTACGGCAGGCGCAGGGGAGCCAGGGGGGACCCGGTACTTCTGGGGTGGGATCCAACACATCTGGGATGTGCAGTTCCTTGCAAGGAGCCTTTTAAACACATTCTTCATCAAACCCTGAGATGGCCCAACCCCTCTGCTTCCCCCATGTGCCTTGGCCAGGTCCCACTGGAGCTCTCCAGTGGGCAGGAGCCGGTGCCCTGGTATGGGTGCCCCAGCATGGGGCTGTTCCCTGGGGAGCACTGCCCCGTGGCCCCAGAAGTGGAGAGCTGGAGCAGCCCTTGGCAGACCCAACCCGTCGTCCCTGCAGTGCCCGGGACGTGGTCACCTTGGGCTCTTGGGCACAGGGACCGGGGAGCTCCTCCTGGTGCCTCCCCAACACCTGGACCAGGGACCTGTGACCCCTCAAAGCCAGGGGGGACTTTCCTGGCAGGCAGGGGACCCCGGGGAAGGGCAGCTCCTAACAGCCCTGGGTACAAAGAGCACAAAGAGACCCGAGAGGAGCCTTTCACATGGTAATGGCTGTGGAGCCTGGCCATCAGGGCCCAGATTAAGGGTCATCATTAGGTCTTTACAGGCCCATTAAAGGGCACTTGATGGCAGGCAGGCAGTCTGGGCAAGGAACCCCATTCCTGCCAGCCTGGGGGTCCAGTCCTGGGGTCCCCAGCCAGGCTGTGGGGTCCTGTGCTAGAGTTCCCAGCGAGGCTGTGGGGTCCCATCCCATCTGGGACCATGGGTTTTACACACCATCATCCCATCCCAGTATCCCCCGCCACTTCTGGTGGGGAGGCAGCACCTTTCCAGGGGTGACGGCGGGGGTCCTGGGTGTGTGTCAACCCAGCCCACGAGGTGCCCCCCATCCTCCCTCGTCCCTGCTGGGCTGGGGTTCCGACTCAAACCCCTTGGGACAGGGCAGCTCAACCCACAGCTGGTTTTCTGACCTCCTGCCTTTTCCTTCCTCCCATCCCACTCCCTCCGCCGCCGCAGACCGGAGAAATGGAAGTGAGGAACCCGCTGTTTGACGACTCCTCCTTACACCCCTCGAACCCCAAATCGCACCAGTAACACCCCTCCTCTCCTCCACCCGAGCTCGCTACAGACTGTATGCCCAACACCAAGGCCCGGCAGGGTGGCTGTGCCAGTGGGGCACCCGCAGCCGTGTGAAGGGGTGTGGACCCCGCTCTGCCAGACTGTTCGACGCCTGCCCAATAAACACCCACTAACAGCTATGGGAGGGGGGGATCGCCCCCATTTCCAGCGTCCTTGTCCTCTTTGCTGCTGTGATTGCGTCCCTGCCTTGCCCTTCACTCACTGCTCTTGGGGACACACCAGCCCCATGAGGGGCGTAGCCACTGCCTTGGCACAGAAGCGGAGGGGCTGCAGCGCTGTCTCTTTGCATTTGGCTTTGAGGAGGGGGCTGCTGCTTCAGCTGTGGCTGGGCTGATGCAACAGCAGCTGGGAAAGGGCTGGAGAGGGGGTCGGAGAGCGGGAGAGGGGCCGGGGGGTCTGGGCATGCTCGTGCCTGCAGGGGAAGGCGTCAGGGCTGCCAGCCTGCCCAGAGACCCTCTGCCAGGGATGGAGACTTTCCCCGGAGTGGGTGGCATTGCTAAAGGCTGTGTTGCCTGGTCTGCCCCCTCCTTCTCAGCCTGGGCAGACCCTGGCAGCAGGGTCCGGCTCCAGGAGCCAAGGGCAGGAGCAGGAGTGGGCACGGGCAGGTGCTGGCATTGCTCCCCGGAATGCACCTTCATATGCTGCCCTCTGCGGTGCCTGGCCGGGAGCAGAGGCTCTGCCCTGGCTCCTGCACTGGCTCCATCTTCTTCTAGGGGTGCTGGTCCTTGGACGCCCTGGGGCGCAGACAGTCACAGTGCTGCTGTAGCCTGGGACCCTGTGCCAGGCTGTGCCAGTGGAGGATTTCCTCGCAGCAGCCCTGGGTGCTGGCTGGACTCTCACCTTGGGCCCCCATGGGGTGAATGCTCAGAAAAGGCTCAGGGTTTTGGTTTTAAGTCTGTGTGGCCGTGGAGAAGGAAGAAGCAAGACTGGTAAAGGCTCAGGAGGCCAGGAGGGGTAGCCAAGGCATGGTGACTTTGCTGCTTCTCTGCCTTATGGAGCCCATGCCCTTTGCAGCATCCCTGCGGAGCCCAGCCCAGTGCTCTCTCTGGGCATCCCTCTGTGGCAGGGTACACAGTCTCTGCCCGCTCCATCCTGGGCACCTCCCGGGCTCCAGAGACCCCCCCCTGTACACCTCTGCTGCCCATGTCTGCGTCTGGGCTCACCAGCCCCCACTGACAAGTCCTTGCTCAGAGCCCAGTGCCATTCCCTAAAGCTTCCCTGGTGCGCTGGCCATGACCCCTCCAGTGTAAGGCCCGGGACGAGTTTTGGGTTGCTTTTCACAGATGTGGCTTCGTGTCCAGACCCTGGCATGGACTGCCATGGCCACAGATGTTGCATTCAGGTGGTGTCTTGCATGGGGGTGACCTCTTGCATGAGTGGCCTCTTGTGTGCACGGGAGCTGTTGCACGCACAGGAGCCATTGCACATGCAGGCAGGCACGGGCAGGCAGCAGCGGCAGGACCCTGTGCCAGTGAGCGGTAGCGGTGTGGGAACGTCCCCGGCAGGGTTGCTGGCAGAGCCTGTCACTGCACAGATCCTTTCCTCGCACCCTGCTCCCTTACCCATGGGCTGCTGCCCTTCTCCCTGCGGCCCTCGTTGTTGTATGGATTGTAGTTCTTTTAAAAGGAGATTTTATTAAACGACCATGTTTGAGACCCATGCGAGTGTGTGGTGTGGGGCCAGGCTCCCTGCTGCAGGGCTCTGGGCTCGGAGTGCTCCTCTCGGGAGCGGGGTGGGACAGGGGGACAGGGACAGATGATGCTGCGGGTCCCCCACCCCAAAACCTTCCCCAGAGAATAGCGAGAGCAGCCATCCTGCTCCTGCAGCTGGAGTAGCCTCCAAACCCTCCCCAAGTGTTTTCCCAGACCTGGCAAGAAACAGAATTTGTTTTTTTGCTTCTTGGTGTTTGCCAGGAGAGGTTTCCCCAGGGAAGGGTTGAGTGGGAGCCCCTGGCTGTGCCTGCCCACGCCCAGCCTTGCAGCACCCAGCACCCACCCACCCCCATCACCCCTCGCCCCCAGGGCCGGGCCCTTCGCACCTCAGCAGGGCCGGCTGATAAGGGCTATCGTGTCCCCCCATTGTGTGGAGCCTGAGCTCCTCTCCCGACCCTTTGATCACTCCAGCCCCCATCAGGCTGATACAATCTCATCTCCTTCTGGTTTCGGCAGCCTGAAGGGTGGGTGCTGACTCACCGCCAAAGCGCCTGGGCACCATCGGGGATGCTTCCTCAGCCCCGTTCATGGACAGCCTTGAGGTCTCCAGCTGCAGCCCCAGGCGGGCAGCATTACACCCCAAAGCATCTGGGACTGTCCCAAGGCTCACCCCTGGGGAAACCCAGCCTTGCACGCCCCTCTCCGAGGTCCCCAAATTCGTCCTTCCTTTGCTCTCAGAGTCCAGCTGCATCACAGAGCACACCCAGGCTTTTTGGGAAGCTCTAGCTTTGAATAAAACACAGCTGCTCCTCCCGGGAAGATCCTTTCGCTCAGGGCCCTCCTGGGAAGCCATGTCCCCCCTGTATGTCTGGGTGTGGAAGAGTCATTTGTCCTGGAAGGCCATGTCAGTGTCACAGACATCCCAGGACAGCCCGGGGCTGGGTGCAGGATCTGTGCTCAGCCCCAGCCTGTCTGTGCCTCAGTTTCCCCAGCTGTAAAACAGCAGGGAGGACCAGCTGGTGTGTTCAGGCACTGCAGTGATGTGGGATATACCCAAATTACACCCTGGGCTCTGTAATGCAGAGGCCTTTTTAATGAGGGGACAGATCTGGACCAAACCACCCTCCAGGACTTTCATCTCAGCCAGGTTTGGAAGTACCAACCGTCCATCCCATCCACACAGGCCAGCAGCCAAGCAAACAGCAGTGTCATGGAGCAGCTTCGGCATTCCTCCCAGGGATGGGGCTTCTGGAGCCGAATCCACTGCCCAGCCCTCCTCAGACAGACCTGGGGTGAAGACTGTGGCCGGCTCCTGACCATGGGGCCCCAGCCTACCGCGTGCAGGGCTGCAGCCCACCAGGGTGTGATTGTCTTAGGCATGAAACTCAGGGGCATCCAGCACAGCTCCAACAGCCTCTCCATCACCTGCCCCAGGAGAAAGGGTGGGCTGACAGTGAATAAAACATCATCTGCAGTCATACACTCTTTTAAAATCTTGCCCCCAAGCTAAACCAATGCCAAACTAGCCCACTCAGCAAAGGGAGGACAAGCAGATGTGCATCTCTGTTCTCTGCAGCCTGCTGCCATCTCAGTGAGCTGGGGAGGACAGATACATTTCTTTCTGCTCATCCATCCCTGGCTGGGTTACAGACCGCAGAGCTGGGCCCGAGCCTGGAGCATGAGCAGGCTCCAGCCACGGGAGAGATAGAGGGACACATCCTTCCTCCTCCCGGAGCAGGCAGGAGGCTCTGTGCCAAAGGAGACGGATGGCCAAGCCCCAGCCATTGGTTCACAATGACCCCGCATGATAACTGGGCACCTCACACAGCCCCCCCAAAATCAACGCATTGAAATGTATGGAGGGGGCACACACCGAGAAACCCCACTGACTCCCTCCACATCCCCCAGCTAAAACCATCACTGCCACAATGGGCCCGGCTCCTACAAAGGGGCCGGTTCAAAGTCAACGTCTCCCTTCCCCTCCGCCTGTATATGAAAGAGAGCAGGAATGCATTTGAGGCCTTAGGGGGCTGGGGTGGCTTCCTGGGGGGATGGAGAGAAAGAGCAGGTTGGCAGGAGGAGGGGGTCTGGCCAGGGAACAATAAATCAAAGGGAAGGGAAGTTACTGCCCGGCCGAGGATCTTCTGAAACCCTGGGCCACAGCAGGAGCCCGGGAGGAGCAGGGCTTGATGGCTGCGATTGGAGTCCCGCAGTGAGACTTCCTCTGCCCGCTGGCAGACGGCAGGCAGCGGGGCAGGCCTGCCTGCACGGCACCTGGGTGCCAGCATCCCTGGCAGCATGGCCCAGGGCCCTGTTCTCCCCTTGGCATGGCCAAATCCAGCACCTGAAGGGAAAGGTGCCTCACCGGGTCTGGGCAGTGGTTCCCCCCAGGCAGGACCTGCAGCCACAGGGCTCATTCAGGGTTGCCCACGTCCCTTTTTTTTTGCATCCTCAGGTCATTTTCCTGGGGCTGCCCTCCCTCCCCAGAGCAGCCTGGCACAGCTGGGATGGGCAGCCTGGCACATGCCCAGCCAGGAGTCAGGAAGGGGCTTTAATGCCAGCTCATCCTCTTGGTAATTTTTTCTTTCCTTATAGGAATATCATTGCAAGGGGGCAAGCTGTTCCATTCCTTGCCATGTGTGGCAGTGCCATGTGCTGGGCCAGGGGCTGCTGCTGGCACTGCAGGTACCAGTCCCTGGGTACCACTCCCTGGGTACCAGCCACTGCGTGCCAGCTGCTGGGTATGAGTCCCTGGGTGCCAGCCCTCGGGTGACAGCCCTCTTGGGAGCCAAAGCAAGTGCTTCATAACCAGCATCAAGCACCTTCCACTACTCCCACCAGCAGCCCCATCCCCATCCCACTGCCGCTGGGGAGGCTCCTCCAGCCTATCTCTTTGGCATATCTCCAGTGCGAGATGGCCGCAGGCTCCCGGTAATCTGGGTTAATAAACAGGGAGTGGTGCTAGCAGCAGGATCGCCCCTCGCCCTGCTCTGGCTGGGGTCAGGGGATGCCCACGCTGCTGGTGCCTGCCTGTAACCAGGAGCCAGCATCGGGCAGGTCGATCCCAGCAGAGCCTGACGTGGCAGCAGCGTCAGGATCGGGGAAGCTCCTGGTGCTGAGGCGGGAGGGATGGAAGGGGGAAATGCCTGGAGCTGGCCCTGATAGCGCCATTGTGAAGGGCAGTGTGAGAGGAAAGCCCTTAAGACAGAGAAAATATCAAGTGCGCTCCATTATAGAGCAGATGGGCCTGATAGCCAAGGCTGCAATTAGCTCCCCAGTGGCACACGCAGAGCTCCGGGGCCTCTCTGCCTGCACAGGCCTCCAGGAAGGACATACTCCCTCCGACCCACGGCCTTTCTCTGCGGGGCGAGGAAGAGGAGAGGGACAGTGGGAGTGTCAGGGAGCCAGGGAGCCCCAGCTTCATCCATGAAGCATTCTGCAGGGCACCCCACGGAGTCGTGAGGCTCTGTCACTGGGACCACATGGCGCACACAGGGGTGAGAGGGGATGGCCGAGCCCTTGTACAGCCCTCCTGCTGCACGATGGCACCAGCATCCCCGGGGCTTGACCTCCGTCCTGTGCACAAGGGGCTGCTGTGGACCCGAGCAGGCTGCCATCCCTGCCTGCATCCCCAGCCATGGCTCATGCCATGGTGGCTGCCCCCATTGTCCAAAGCAAGCCCGGCTCCCTGACTGTACCCAGACCCTGCAGCACTGGAGAGTTCCTAGGTGGGGAAACCCCGGGGCTGATGCTGCCCCAACATTTGGAGATGTGGGCCTCACCGAGCACCCCCCGAGCTGTGCGGGGGGCTCTGCCCTTCACCGAACACGGGGTGAGCGGGACCAGAGGGGTGCGAGACCCTGCAGCGGGGTCTCTCGCCCGCCGGGGCCGGCCCCGGCCCTCTCCTCCCCGCGGCCCGAGGGGAAGGGTGCGGGCGGGCCGCAGCCCACCGTCCATCGCACCTTCCCCCGCGGGCGCCCCCCCTCGCCCCCCCGGGGGGATCAAGTTCACGCCCGACCCACTGGTGCGGGGCCAATGGGGCCGGGGCCCATTTCCATACGGCCGGGCCCGGCCCGGCCCGGCCCGGCCCCGCCGCCCTCAGAGGCCCCGGCGGCGCCGCAGCAGGGAGGCAGCG
>VYZW01041408.1:0-30770 GCA_013401315.1 Balaeniceps rex | reverse complement strand
TCTTTTCCAACCAAATGATTCTGTGATTCTATGAAAATGACTCATTTGGACAATAGGCAGGGAAGATTATTTCAGGGAAGCCTTACTGGCCTTTGACACTCACTTTGGGTCTTTACTGTTTCAGCCAGCCCAGCCCAGGTCTCTGGCATAAAACTCAAGACACTTCATGCATAAAGCCTTAATCTTCTATTTTGGTATTTGAAGAAGAAGACCTGGTACTCGGACATCTTCAGGAGGCTATTCATATCCGTAAATATACGCAGAGGAGAGAAAACTGGAAGGATATTGCTATTGATCATATTTACTCCATATAGGAGGATTATGGGCAAATCTATTAATCTGTCCAGAAGTCTCAGACCTTCCTTGGGAAGTGAGAATAATTATGTTTGAAAAGGTCAGCGCGAGAGTTTAAATCCAGAATGCCAAAGAGGAGAACACGCCGGATGCTCTGTGACGAGGGAAAGTTGAGCACACACACACGAGCTGCCAAACAAAATTGGATGTGTCATTTACTTGAAACAACTTGATTTGCAAGAGCACACGTACCCGCTTGGCCAGGGAGGGAGCCTGTGGTCCCAGGCATGATGGGCACGGCAGAGCGGCGGAGGAGCAGGGACAGGAGCACGGGGTAAGGGCTTGGTCACTGCTCCATCTCACCCAGCCGTGGGGTCTCGCCCTGCAGCAGCCAGACCTGCTCTGCAGTGGACCCTCCTGGTGTCCCTCATGCCAGCTGAGCACCGGCATCGCTGGGCCACCCTGGCATGTGCCGGGGCAGGGGGGAGGTTTCCACTCATTCTCCCCCTGCCCCTTCTCCTTTCCCTTTCCATTTCTGAAAAACAGGTTGTACTTGGGGTTTTTTTGGATACGGAAAGTAAAAAAGAAAATAAAGCTTTACAAATTTAATGGGAGAGCAAAATGCCGCCGCCTTCTTATTTTGCATTGTTGGCTTTTGCTCTAGAGCTTTGCACTGTAGCGCCTTCAGTAAGCGACCAAAGTTTGAGCAGCTGGGCCATGGCTGAGCGATGTAGGTTTGTAGATAAGACCCCACGGCCCCAGGTGAGGGTAAGGGCACACCGTCAGCGGTGCGGAGCAGCAGCCTCTGCCCAGGTCTCCTCCCTTCCCTAACAGGAGAAAAGTGGTTTGCAGCTCTGCTTCACCGTGAACGTGTGTGAGATGGCCGAGGATGTGTGGCGCAGCCTCTACGGAGGTGGGCTGCACAAAGCTGGCCAGCATCCTCACACCTTGCCCTGCTTGCTCCCTCCTCTGGAGCCTGGCACCCCGCCTGGGGGGGCCCCCTCCCGCTGGTCGGCCCCCACGCACCCCTTCGGCACTGTACAGACACTCACAGCCCTTGCGCTCGGAAGGCATCACCGATACACGGCTCTTTGGTCTCCCCGGCCGGGTTCCCATGGGCTCCACACCTGGCTGCCAGACGCGGCCGGTGAGTGGTGAGCATGGCAGCCCTGGTACCCCGAGCCCCTCACGTCCCCTTTGTCACTTTTGGGGGTTTTGGCTTTTGCATGTGTTATTTAAGACTTCTCTTTCTCTTTGCAGGCATTTATTTCTTTCCTCAGAGCACCACTAATTCCTGAACCTGCCCAACAGGCTTTAGGAGGTAATACAACAAAGCCAGTGTTTTCTTATGTGTCTTCTTTCCATGGTGAACTGCGCATCAAAGTGAGCTTGCAGAAAGGTGCGAGAGGCTGGTGTGCAGCAGACGGGAGCGGAGCTCGTGCAGAAGGGGGTCGCGTGTTCACCGTCAGCAGCTGGGCTGGTCCAAGGGCTGTAAATGCTCTGTCTGGAACCAGAGCTGCACAGGCGCTGCCGGCATGGCACTGCTGCCGTCCCTGCAGGGAGTCACGAGCCCCGCGGGGGCATCCACAGTGAGATGCCGCTGCTGAAAACTGCAGGATGACAATAGTTTGCCAACAGGAATTAATTTTTAATGTGCAAATGAATTAGTTTGTGTCTGTGGTTGCTCAAAAATATAAGGTGAGTCCATGCCGTAGTCTGGTCAGGACTGTGAGTGGCTGAGCAGAGGAAATCTCGAAGACGTAAGTTCCCTGCCCATAGTTAGCTGATGTTATTTTATCCAAGTAAGAACCGAGGTAATTTCAAAGAAAAAGATTATCAGATATCAGAGTGGTTAACTTTGAGTTAAAAATAAAACTTTTCTTTTCTTTGTTCCTCAGGTATTTAGTGAGAACAGCCCATCTTAATCCACCGTCTAGCTATCAATGGTACTTCTTTGTGAGCAGTGATAAAAGAGAGGTTTTAAAAGACTCTGATGCCCTGGGATCCTCGGTAAGAACCGCCACAGAACCAGATCAGAAAACGGTGCATAGGAATGAGAGTTTTCCCCACTGTTAATTAAGCAGAATTTTTTTATCTGGCTACAAAAGATTAAAAATAAAATCATAGCTGGGGGATAGGAGGTGGGAAGATTTGAAGCTCCAAAGCCTGTCCCAGACTGGCCTTCGGTCACTGTCTGCGGCAGGTCCCTGGCTGTAGGTGTCTGGGGCAGCTGGAGCATCCCCGGGCATGGGGCTGAGCCGCCGGGATGGGGGGCTCACGCTGTGACTGACTGACCTTGTGTCACAAGGTTGTCTGTCCTGTTTGAACCACACTCCACATCAGCTACCACGTGCCTTTTGGGGAGCATTCATTTTGAGCTTTGCAAGGCCCCCCATGACCGGAGGCACAGCGGGTTCTGGGGGACCGTGCTGATCGGTCCTTGCGGTCACTGCTCAAAATCGCCTTCCTCTGCTAAACCGACCTCGTCTACCTGCAGCGCCCATCCATTTGTTTCCCTTGCTTTGTGAAGTGAACCAAGAAGCCTCTTCTCAAATTTTGGTTCACATGCAGGCATTTACAGTTAACACCATGCTTTCATTTTTCTCTTAGCCAAACGGAAAGTCCAGACGGGGCTCCTGACATCTGTTTGTAAAAACCTGATGTCACCAACCCGCTGGTGGTTGTCCCTCAGCTCCCAGCTCTGCCGCTGTCCTGCTGGGTGACCTTCCCCCAGCCGGCTCCTCCGGCGGGCTCTGGCTGACACCGGTGCCGGTAACCGCTGCCGACTCAGCGTGTGAGCAAAACGCTTGCACTCGTGGCTGGCCGCGTTTTCTGTAGCGTTTGCAGTCCCGCATTCTTGTGCTACGTGCTGTGTCTTACCCATCACTGGGTAACCTGGGACCGGGCGGTGGCACGAGCCGAGCTGTAAAGCTTTACCTGCAAAGTCTGGATGGTTTTCTTATGGCAAATGCAGGTGGGCTGTGGTTGAGAATGAACTTACCGTAGGCACCCTTCCTAGCAGAGTTTCGATATAAATGGAAATTGGACACGAGTATAGAGATGCCTCATGCATGTTCGCACTGAAATTAGTTTAGGATTCAAACAAATAGTCATATATTCTATTACTGTATTCGCACAGCTCTAATCTAGAATAATAGACTTTACTGGATAATTGCAGAGACTCTTTAACATGCAGCTCCACAATTAAATAAGTGAGTCAGAGCTGTCTTGCAGGCTAACGAGGAATTGCAGCTACGGTCGGCAAAAGCAGGGACACGGGTGTCTCTGGAGGAAACACAAGGGGAGCCCCCGGAGCCAGGTCAAGGTGCTCTCCTCCGCTCTGCCCCGTGCCCCCAGCGGGCTGCCTGTCCTCGCCCGCCCCTCCGCCGGAGAGACGCTGCCTCCCGCTGCCTCTGAGCCCGAGGAAAATCTTTTTGCAAACTCTTTTGCTTTTTTTTATAGAAAAAAAAAAAAACAAAACAGAGAGAAGCAAACAGAAATGATAGAAAACAAAAAACAAACCCTGAACTTTTCAAATTGAATGAATCTCACCTGAAGAGAACAAACTTATGCCAGAACAAACCCCTGTAGTTCATACCGCTGCCAAAACTGCCCTCCCCGGGGGCTTCAGTGGTTGCTCTGGTGTCCCCGTGGGCCCTTCAGCAGGTTCTGGGAGAAGCTGTGCGATGGAAATCAGTGGAGCAGCTTGCCCATGCGATGCAGTGGCGTGCAAACCTGCTCTTCTTCCACCATCTTCCTGCGGAGGTGTGCAAGACTGTTCTTCCACCGTCTTCCTCTTCCTCCTCCTGGCTCTCCCAGCCCTCCTCTCTCCCCATCTGCCCCGGGATGCCACGCTGGCTGGACCCCTCCTGGGCACCCAGGGGTGCACCGGCCCCGCAAGCCCCGGTGTCCCCCTGCGGTGGCACGGCCCAAGGGATGGGTTGGGGGTGAGAGAGGGGCTGTGGGGACCAGGTCCTGGGGCCGCATCCGCCACAGTGCAACTGATGTATCTCATCGGGGGGGTTCTAATTTTTTTCTTTTCTTTTAGGAAAGTGCTTAATCATCTAAACTGCTTTCCATGCAAGAAAAGATTAGTGACGCTAAATTTAAAAAAATTTTTTTCGGCGTTTCTTAAATGAAAATGTTCCTCTTTTATTTAAAAAATATTTTTTTCATAAAGATGGGGCAGAGCTGAGAAGCAAAATAGATATTTTTAATTTCTGGATATGGAATGTTTGGTTGGCTCATTCCTGGCCCCCTGGCAGGCACAGAGCAGAGTGAGACCATGCTGATGCTGCGGAGGGGCGATGGCGCTGCGTGGCGGAGGAAGGGGGGGCCACGTTTGGGTGGTTGGGGACGTCAGCCTGGCTCACCCCCCGCTCGGAGAGCGTGCTCAGCTCCTCCCGCTCTGCGCCTGTGAGTTACTGCATCCGAGGTCAGCCTACCTGCCCTCGCCAGCCAGGTGAAATGGAATTAAATGCTAATTTAGGTGGTGCAGCACAGTGAAATCTTCACAAGGGGTGCAGAGCTGAAACTAATGAGACTAAAAATATGCAGAAAAGGTACAGGATCCATGCATGCAATTTTGAATGCAGTTAAAACTTAATATATCAGCTAGGGTATTCCAGATGTCTCTTTCTGTCACATGTTAAAACTAAAATACATCCAACCTGCTCGATGTGGTTCAGTTTAACAGGCATGCAGACTGCAAATACAGCTGCTCTCTGAAATCAGCATAGTGCTGCGGCAAGAGGTTGAAATGCTAGGGCTTTAATCAAAGAGTTCCAGTTCTCTTTCCTTTGCAAACAAATTAGAGCTGAGAAAGCGCAGAAGTGTCCACGTTTCCCTAAATGGATGATCTGTACTTAGACACGGTAGAGTGAACAGTAAATATGTAACAATACTTATTTCTTCTCTGTTATATTAACTTACCCTGATTTGTTTAAGGAAATCGATGCTTGGAGACGATGCTGGTAACGATGATAAAAAAGTTTGCCAGATACTCCTCATTACAAAATTTAGCTGCTCATTTTAGCTGCTAATAACTTTGCCAAGGTTTCCGAATCAGGCTCTTCCCTCAGGCTGATGATTTTGGGATGGCTTAAAAAAAAAAATACCTCCTGTCAAGTTCTTGTCTCTTTGTTCCCCTTCCTCATCGGGGAGGATGACTGAAGAAACCCAATGCAAAATGATGCAACGGGGTCATAGGGTCCTGGCACATCCAGCTGGCAGGGCCCTGGAGGTGCCCTGGCCCGTTTCCCAGCCGCTGGCAGGATCAACTGCACTGGCAGAGACATCTCGGACAGGTTTTTTCACAGCACGTTGTGGGGCTACCAGAAACCTCCTGGGCCCTGGTCGAGCAGGCAGCAATGAGCCCCTTTGCATCCCTCTCTCCTGGCAGCACCCTCAGCCCCTCCGCTGCCACCCGTGGGGCTCGCCCCAGTGCACTCGGGGCTGCCTGGCACTGGGGGCAAGCTGGACCCAGCCAGCCCGGTGAGTGGGAATGACCTTGCATGGGGAAAATGCGTTGTGCCATGCTTTCTGCAGCGAGGTGTTCAGCGGAGGGTGGGGATGGAGCTGAGCCCCGCAGGGCGGCCCCTGCTCCCCCCCTTGCCCCTCGGGGGGCTGGGAAATGGCCTTTCTGCTTTGCAGGGGAGTCATCTTCGAGGCAGTTTTCTTTGCACAGATTTTTTCATTTTATTTTACTTGCCGAGGTGTTGTGGGAAAGGGAACTTCTGGGTCAAACACACCTTGAACAACTTTAAAGCGCAGCGATGCCTGGCAGCTGCTGGCCCCGGCCACCAGCGTCAGCAGTTCCCACTCGGCGGGGAGACGAGGGCACGGACTCTGCCCTGCCGGGTCCACGCCTGACAGCTTCTCTGTCACCGTTAGCTGTTTTGCAGCTACTTCTGCATAATCTCATAAGTTCTGTTCCTTCTCTTGCTTAATCACCATTTTTTAGTGAATTACCATGTCTGCTATAGCATGGAAAAAAGGCATTTTTCATACCTTGCTACCATCAGGTCTCATTGCTCCTTCCACCATATAAGTTTTTCTCATTCTATTTTTAATCAAGGCAACCTTTGGTTTCATTGTTATGCAGATAACATCCAAACGTCTGACTGTTTCTTCAGATTCTCCAAAAATAATTTCCACTACTGATTGGTGTTTTCTAATACTATGCATAATAGAGTCTTTCTGAAATAAACATCTCTCCTTGATTTCTTTATCAAGGCTCTGTAATTTTACTTTCCTTCACATCTCTGTGACTCCTGATGAGAAAGTTCAGGCTGCTGTGTTCCCCGCGCCTGCCGGGAATGCTGATTCCCCCACGCGCCCCAGTCCTGCCCAGCGCAGCCCCCCGGCTGCACCAGCACGTCTGCCGGCCGCCGGCTGCAACGCGGGCTCTGCTGCGTCTGGCAGCTCACTCTGCTTCGAAATCAAATAATTGAAATGGTTTTAGTAAATATTAGAAGTAATGTAACTGACACTGCCTGAAAGGCCATGAACAGAACACCACATGCACTCGTGGCCTCTGTAATTGTCACCACTCGCTTTCCTCTCGTGTCAGAATTCTGTTAAAATTCTGCTCTGTGCAGTCTCAGCGTGATTCAATCAGCTTAGTGAATAATTCGTTATATTATCTAATTGAAGGTACATCTGGGGGAAAAACTGGTGGGAACAAGAGTCTCCGTATTCGTGGTTATTTGTAGGCTCCACAGCCAACCCAGCCCTCTCCGCAGCCTGCACTTTCCTCCCCTTAGAAGAAGACCTTTTTACCAGTGCACTGCCAATACAAGTTTTCAAGAGACTTCTCTAAGCAACACGTTTCTGTTCCTGTGCCCGTATTTTGAAGAGCTTTTATCTCTCCAAACAATGCCAGTATTAGTTTATTTGGCCCTTGCCTTATCAATAACAGCCCTTCCCTCTGACAACCATTTCGAGGAGACACTTGCTGAAGCAGATGTCGTTTGGAGATGCTCTGGGTGAGTACTCGATGTGTCTGGCACCCGTGGGTGCAGCAGTGGCGTGCCCCTGCTGGGTCTGCGTCGATGGGGATGCTCGTGCCCAGCTGTGCGCCCAGCCATGCACCCAGCCGTGCAGCCAGCCGTGCACCCAGCCCACGCACTGATGGACACCGTGCTGCTCCTTCTGTGCTTTCCTCTTTTCTCCAGAAGTTTTCTATCTGGGCTGACTAGAATATTTCCCACAGTGCATTTTTTCTTCAGTATTGTTGGTCATGTGCCAATGAAGGTCAGGAATGGAGGGCAACAACTTTCATCTCAGAAATGGAAATACCATTTTGTGGTATTGTACTGTATGTGGGAGAGGCAGCACTGTCGCTCAATGCGCTGTTGGGGTGGTGCATCAGATCACACCTCGCTGGGGTTGTTTTTCCCCCTTTTGACAGTCAGGATGATCTGGAGTTTCGACTGGATGAGGGTTCACAAAAAATAACTGTCCCTCTGCGCTGACCTCCAGTGCTGCCTTCAGGAAAATCACTTCACAGCTCTGGATCTCTCCCTGCTTCCACATCCCCTATTTCTTAACCTTATTCATGGTGCAAATGCTTCCAGGCAAGGCAGGACTTGTCGCTCCCTCTGTGTCTGTCGGTACCCACAGCTAAGCTAGGAGATGCCCCTGAAAAACCACTGCTTGTGTTGACTGTTCTCCATCTGTTTCAGATCTTAAAGAATAAAAGTGCCAAAAGAGAAGACAACTACAGCCTGTCACTCACCCCAGTCCCAGCCCAAGCCTCACAGGTTGTATGTGGCTGTACAGCCACCAGTGAAGTATCTGGAAACACCCCCTCAAGGCAGAAGAACATTTTTTTCTGGTTCTTCAAAGATACAACAGAGCTTGCCTTGATCAGGGGTGCAACACACAGAGCCAGACACTTAAGTACCTAGGTCGGCATCCTACAAACCAGCTGATTTTAGGTGTGCCAGACACCTCCAGTTCCTATCAAGACACATTTTGAAAACATCAGCCATTCTTCGTGCAGCACGGTTACCGGCCCAGGGACTCACTGAAGACCCTGCTGTGCAAAACGAAGGTCATCCACATGCCACCACCTGGTTGGAGATGAGGCTGCGCTGGCCTGCGGGGGCTGGCAATACCCGCTGCTGAGAGGACACCCATGAACTTGCTTCTCACAGTGATCATGTGAAACACTTCTAATAGCCATAAAAGAAATGGGGGCTGAAGAAACCAAAGGGAGAGGCAAAGAGGCTGACTCAAGCCTACAGCCTTCGGCTCGCTGCCCCTGCAAGGGTTGTGTGAAACGGTGGCAGTGTTAGCACAGCAGCAGAGCATCCTCTTCTGCACGTCTCTCTTCTGCTGTGCCAGACACTCAGCAGCTGAAGTCTCTGGAATGACAGGGAAAACGATCTATGCAAGATAAGGAAGGATAAAAGTGCAAGTTTGGTTCACTTTGTGCAATGATCTGTGAGACAAGCTCTCTTCTGACATGCCACTGCAATCGCATACAAATTGCACACCATGCTGGTGCCAGGCTTTGCCACGGCTGCTTCCCTGGCGCAGCTCCCGACCGGACGGGTTTGTGACTGTGCCTCCTGCATCAGAAATGCAGGGGCCATCCTGACACCTCTGCCAGCAGGCAGGGGAGCGGCGCTGATCGACAGGAGCCCGGGCTATTCTGCCCACGTGCTGCTTGACATACGTGGGTCCCTGCACGGAAGCGATTATTCCCTTCCTCATCAAGTGAGAGGCCCTGACCAAGTTAAACTCATGCTCGCTGTTATTTCTGACTGCCCGGGTTACCTTGAGGCAGCACCAGCTGTGACGAGACGTGTCCAGCTCTGGGTCGCTGCTGGTCGGGACAGATGCCATCCGCAAATACCTGGTGCTGTCCAGGCAAACCGCAGAGGAGCTGGCGGGACAGCGGGGATCCGTCCCCGAGCAGTGAGCCGGCGGGGAAGCTCACGGAGCAGCTCTGCACCCCGTCTCCCCTCAGCAACCCAGATCCATCCCACACACTCTCTGCAGCATATTTGGTGGGCACAAATTTAGTCCCTTACCTCTAAAATACAGTTAGTGTGACCATAGACGTGTGCATATCCGCGTGTGCATGGGTGTGCATATCCGCGTGTGCATGGGTGTGCATATCCGCGTGTGCATGGGTGTGCATATCTTGTGTGCATGGGTGTGCATATCCACGTGTGCATGGGTGTGCATATCCGCATGTGCATGGGTGTGCATATCCGCGTGTGCATATCTGCGCGTGCATGGGTGTGCATATCCGCGTGTGCAGGGGTGTGCATATCTTGTGTGCATGGGTGTGCATATCCGCGTGTGCATATCCACGTGTGCATGGGTGTGCATATCGCGTGTGCATATCCACGTGTTCATGGGTGTGCATATCTTGTGTGCATGCGTGTGCATATCACGTGTGCATACCCGCGTGTGCATGTGTGTGCATATCCATGTGTGCATGGGTGTGCATATCCACGTGTGCATGGGTGTGCATATCTGCGTGTGCATGTGTGTGCATATCCGCGGGCGTACCTGTGTGCGCACGCTTTATAGAGGAAAAGAAAAAAGAAAGCAAAGGGAGACGGGAGCATTGGAAAGCACGGGTTTCTGTGGCTAGTAGCATCTCTCTTGAAGCTTCTCAGCCCAGACAAGTTACGCTTACAAGAAATATTATTTGTGATTGAGGTAGAAAGTATGTGGGGAGAAAGCATGTTTTGAAGACGACGCCTGCTGCAGATAAACGGTGGAGTTTCACAGATTTGAACCTGCTCTGTCTCTTCGCTGCCCGAGGCCTCCAGGAGCAGTGATTCCCGTGGGAAGGCTGCGTTCACAGCTGGGGAGGGTCCAGACCGCTATATTTTATCAGGCACGCAATCTTCTGACAGGTTTTTCCATGGAAAACCAGTGAAACAAACATTTCCTAAATTAGAGGTCAGGCCTCCGATGTCAGAGCAAATTAGCCCTAAGAGAAGGTAGGGCAGAGGGAGCCGCTCACCCGGAGCGGGGTGGCTGGGGGGCGGCTGGGGGGCTCCTTGCTGTGCCCGAGCAGACCCCGGCGGGATGCTGGGGGCCACGGGCAAGGGCTGTGCTTTCCCACTGCCGCCCCCTCTCTTGATTTGGGTTATGTAAAGACTTTTGAAAATTCAGGTGAATTTTGATTGTTTCGGTCAAAAAATGTGGTCAAGGAAGGAAAATCTGGAAAAGCCAAAAAATATTCTTTTGCTACCTCAGAATTAACTCTTTTATTCAAAATTACTAAACTGTGCTAAATACACATGTGCAACACAGTTTCCACTTTGATTGAGGCAAACTGTTTGAACCAAAACCAAGGTATTTGGAATTATCGTTTAAGCACAACAGAGCGGATGCGAGAAGAGGCTCCTTGGCCCTTACTCAGTCTGTTGCTTTCTCTCTAAATAATGGAAAACATGTCAAAAAAAGTGAAGCGAAATCTATTACAGGAAAGGGATCTTACACCTGAAGAGGCACATTAATTTACTTTCTTTTCAATAGCTCAGCTGTCTTATCTATCTCAGCCATTCAGTCTAATTTAATTGGCTGAAAAATGTTAATTCTTTTTCTCTTGCTCTGTCATATTTTATAATCCTGGAAACAAAAAAATCTAGCTACCCTGATGTTAAATAAAAACTTTTGAAACTTCAGCTGCATTTAATTTTCAAACACAACAGAAAAACAGACTGAGTTGCATGATTGATATCTTGGATCCACAATTGTTTTATTAAGACGCATAAGAAGAAAAATTATGAGAATAATGAAATAAAATGCTAATGACAGAAATGAAGAATTATTTCATCTTCACAAAATATGTATGTTGAAATTCATTATCAATAAAAATTGAGGTCTACACTTTCAATCTTTCAACCAAAACCGTTCAAATTTCCTAATTCTTTTAGCATAATCAGACATTTTGAACTTTAAATTTAGATTAATTTTTACTTTTTCTTCATAAAAGACACTCCTTTTATGAAAAAAAATTAAAAACCTTCTAAAACATTATGTTCATATACATGCATATATAAACTACATATACAATGCATATAAGATATTTCTATATGAATAGATTATTTATATATTATTGTATATTCTATCTATCATACACATTACAGTAGTATTACACACTGGTACATATACTACGATTGCATATTATTGTATACAGTAGTATATATCAATTATACTATTATCATACACATATATATGCACACACATATTGCACAGTATTCAATGCCGAATACTTTACCGTTACAGCAACAGGTTTCTTGCAAAACTTTAAATCAGAGAATCGGGTATGTTTCCTGGAAATCTCTACAGAGACAGCGTACCTTATGCTTTATGTGAAACATGCTGCTTAAATATGGGGTCATATCAGCTGAGTGATCAAATGTCCAGCAAATCAGCGACCCAAATGTCAGGAATGATTTCTAATCCCGGCCGATGAATTTATCTTGTTCCGGCACGTCTTCGCTGTAGCGGATGCACACAGATGTGCTGTGTTCGCAGAAAGTTGCTTCATCCCCGCTCCTGGCTGTGCCTTGAGGAGCAGGGCAGCCCCAGGCGGGGTGACAGCAGCTCGCAGTCAGCCTTGGTCATCTTACTCAGGCTGCTAACGGAATAAGTAAAATCCAGAAAGTCTATCTGTGACCAGACATTTAATATCAGGACTGAACGATTGCCCTGTGCCTGAAGACCAGCCTCAGACCTACAAGGAAGCATCTCCCCCAGATTTCGGACCTCGCGTGATGGCTGGTCCTTCCCCTCCCAGCGCCCCAGGAGAGGGGATCTGGTACAGGCCCCGAGAAAACACTCCAGTAAGCAAAAATTTGACAGCTTCTCCCTGCTGCTTGGGCTATGACAGTTTGCAATGACAGGTTTGGTCCAGGGAGCTGCTAATTCCTCACTCTCTGGAGCTATTTTATTGGTGTTGGAAACCTGCACCCTCTCCCAGCACCTTCCCGCGTGGGCTGAGCCGGGGCTGAGAGCTGCTGTGCAAAACATCCCGGGTGCGGGCATGGAGCGGGGCACGGCAAGAGCCCGAGGTGGCAGCAGACTTGACGGGACTCGGTAGGGACTGCCGTGTCATTCCTTGGGGGCTGCACCAAGGCACTCGTTTCTCGTACCCACGGCCTGGCAGCTGATAATAAGAACAGATACAAGAGGGCTGGGATGTCTCCCGGATTGTAAAAAAAAAAACCCAAACACAACCAAAAATAGAATAAACCAAGGACAAATAACACGAGGGTGTGAGGGACACTGCTCCTCTGGGTGCCGCAGCAGCAGAGCCCCGGACAGGACGGAGATGTTCACCCCCCAGCCAGGATGGGGATGCTTTGAGGGTGGTGAAGCACTGGCACAGGTTGCCCAGAGAGGTGGTGGAGGCCCCATCCCTGGAAACATTCCAGGTGAGGTTGGACGGGGCTCTGAGCAACCTGATCTGGTTAAAGATGTCCCTGCTCACTGCAGGGGGTTGGACTGGGTGGCCTCTAAAGGTCCCTTCCAACCCACAGCATTCTGTGATTCTATGATTCTATCCCTGGGTGGGACAAGGATGCTCACCCCAGGGTGGGATGGGGACGCTCACCCCAGCATGGGATGGGGATGCTCACCCCCAGGTGTTGTGATTTCCCAGCAGCTGCTGTGTCCTTCTCTTGGTGAAAGAGCCAAAGGCAGCACTGCACCTTCAGTTCATAAACACTGCAACCACAGATTTTAGGCAAGTAACAGACTGAAAAGACCCTGACAATTTTATCCTCCTCAATATTCATTCATCAGAAATATAAAAAATCAGTGTGGCCATCGTGCAACAGATACCAGCATTTTTATAAAGCAGAAAATTTTAACTCAGCCTTTTTCTTCAGTACTGCACATCTGCAAAGTTTCATTGTGATAGAAAAGCATTGCTTTAGTACTACTCCAGGTAAAACCAGCTATGCAGTATAAATAACATTCATATAAAGCTTGACTTCTGTTTATTTATTTTTTATCTCATAGGCTCCTCTTTCTGTACTTGCACCTTCACAAACCTTGCGTGTTTGTGGGGAATAAAAAAGAGAAATTTCCATCTCTGGCTCCTTAGCGTTCACCCCTGTACTTCCAGAGTCTGAACGGTTCCTTGATGCGTCAAAATTTCTAAACAATTATGTGATTTCTAAAAGCATATTCTTCATCATTTCAACAGCTGAAACCTCTCCACCCTTTCCAATTGCAAAAGCTCCTTAATTCAAGCCATCTTTGAAGAGCTTGGTAAATCCAAGTAGGGAAATGGAAGTGGTTCTTCCGTCTGCGGTGCTCATCCCTGCACGGCCGATGCTTCGAAAGAGATCACAAGGAGTTCCCCTGCCTTCGCTGTGTGCGTGGGGAGGTGATGCTGTGCCTCTGCACCTTGCAGCGGTTGGTGTCTGGGGGGTCGTCCCCGGGAGAGAGCAACTTGTTCTGCCAGCCAGGCTGTTACTCTCCGAGGGTCATGCTTTACACCGATCCAATTAGCGGATTGGACTGTTATGTTGCTTGCAGTTTACATTTTCAGGTGAAGAAGTCACATCCCTAAAATCAGCAGAAAAGGAGAATCTGGAGCAAAATGTGCTTTCTTTTCTGCTCAGAAAACATCAAGGGGTACCAGCTACCAAGAATGAGGCTGAGGCATTTGCATTGCGGTTTGTTGTGTTCTGCTGGAGGAAAGCAGTGTGCTGCATCAAAATGCTCTCTCTGTGCTTCCCTTCCCTTTGCCTTGTTAGGATCTATCAAAAATGAGGCTTGGAGGAAAACAGTGTTTTATTAGAAGCTGAATATGTCATGATAAAAATATAATGAAATAAGCAAATTTCATGGCAAGAAAATCTCTTACAGCACAGAACCGTCTCCTGCTGAGAACTGTGTATAAAAATCACAGTGTTTTATTAATACATTTATGTCTACAGAAAAGAGGTGCAGGGAATGAAACAATCCCCGTCTGAAATGATGAGTACTTGTGCGTTTGTGTGACACTTCAGGAATTCTGAAACAGAGACCCTCCACTTCTGGGAAACAGGATGATCACCGGCACGGTGTTCATTAGTGGTGAGAAGAAGGGGATGGCAGGGAGGTGACAGCATTTATAGGTGACACAAAGTTACATAGGTCAGTCAACACTGAAGAAGACCTTGAGGAGACCACAAAAACCAGGTTAAATGGACACGGGGAGGGCTTGTGAAAGCTGGCACTAAAAAGCGCAAAGGCAAGCGCACTGCTGAGAATAATTTGGTGCTGGGGTCTGGATTAAACACAGTCCCTTAGAAACCGCAAAGATGTAAGGGCTCAGAAACACAAAAGGCAGACTGGTACTGGTGAGCTCCTGCCTGAGAGCTGCGTGTCAGTAACAGAGGCAGGTACCGCACCGGTGTGGTGGGGGGTCCGTGCCACCCCGCACACCTCTCCCCTGCATGGCGTCGCGGGGGAATCACGCTCGTAGCCCTTGCAGATGCCTCCCTAGGCTGCAATAAAGATGAGGTGCTAACATGGGCAAAATTGTGTTATTGCACTTTAAAGTAAGCTGGGATCAAAACCACGGACACTGCAATGAGGTGAATAACTGTAAATGGTTATTCTGTGCTGTCCTGGTTTTAAGCTTCTGACTCCTCAATAAGACTGCAAGGGAGATTTCAGGTTCATGCTCAGTAGTTTTTCAAGAAAGAGAAATAAGTAGATTTTGTATAAAAGCTATTTCAAATAGCATGGCATTTCATAGGTGAGTAGGGCATCCTTATCTGAATCAAATGCTGAATCAAATCTTTATGTTAAGGAGATGTTGATTGCCCAGAAAGGTGCAGAGATGGAGCAGAGTGACTTGTACATGCTGTGGGGAGGGTATTGGGAGGGACTGGGGTGGTAGCATTTGAAGGGGTAATTAAGAGAAGAAGAAGAATATCATAATTATTATGACAAAAATATCATAATATTTTTATCTGTGGGCCAGGGATGGTGTCCAGAGGCACTGCAGGGAGAGGCAGCAGGAGAAGGGGGGTAAACCCGTGTATCCCAGGGCTTGGCCAGCCTCTTGTCAATGGCAGGGTTCTCCTGCATCGCTCGGAGGTTTCTTGCACATCTGTCTGTGGAAGAGGGAATTGGCCACTGCTGAAATCTGGAACCTGCAGTGAGCAGATGGTAGATCCTGACCGGTAGCACGGTCTAAAAATTTATTTAAAACAGGCTATAGATGCTTAATTTTCCTGAATCAGTGCATGACTGTCTGCATTTACATTTAAAATATTTTCTATTTGGATATACATGGGCATATACATTCCACAATCTGGGAGTGCAGTTATAAAAAAATATACATTATATAAAAATTATACATTTGTGACTATGGAAGATGTAAGAGCGCACACATTCCTACAGGTAGATACAACGTGTGCATGTGCACACACACTGGTTTGTAGCCTCCCTACCTGCTGCTTCCTCTGAACAACATCTGTGATTTAAAATAAGCTGCTGCGCCGGCGTCCCAATGCCCCAGCCATGACTCCAGTTAAAGAGCCAGAAAAGGTGCACCCAAGAGGAAGGAACATTTTTGAGTCTCATTATTTCTTAATCCCCATGAAGGCAAACCATGTTTTGGGGCACATTAGCTCAGAATTGTCCTCCAGGAGGACACTGCTAGGCTGAATGCTGCCTGGTGAATGGAGGCTCTGGATCTGGCATGAGGCATGTGCAGGGACACGCGTGTGCGTGGGGCTGGGGATGGGACGCTCCCGGGAAGGATGCCTTTCCCAGCGGGGTGTGCTGGGGACCGCCGTCCCCACTGCAGCTCCTGGGGCCAGGCGGCATCAGCCAGGCTGGACCTGACTTTGGCCACTGCAGTTTACATCCATCATCAGACGTCCTCAGCTTTACAGATTTGTCTTCTGGATGAGAAAAGCAGTTCAGAGGCCCATTCCAGGGTGCAGAAGCATGCTAGAAATCGTTTATTCATGACTAAAATGTAAATAATTCAGACTTCTGCTGCTGGGTAAGGAACTGCAGTTTAGGAGTTTGGAGCATTGCTGCCTTCTGGTTGTTCTTGTTGCAGTTTTGGTTGGATTTTACCACTCACGCACTTGTCAGAAGAGAAATTACTGCTAGGTTTCCAGACGGGAGCTTGGCATGACTCTGTGTGTGTGTGTGCTCAGTGGTGCAATCCTGTTACAGTTCAGCAGCGGAGTTGTCTGATCCCTCCCCACCCTAAGGACATAAGTACCTATTTCCGTCTAGTAAGTAGCTTCCTAATCCTTCATTGTTAAGCAAAATTCCAAGTTTATCTGAAACGTGGATGAATAGTCGATTCATTGTGTTTCAAATACAAAGGACAAGGTCTGCAGAGCAGAAACCTTCCAATTTCTTGTAAACCAGAAATTACGCTGTCTCTTCAGTATCCTGCTAATTGTTTTGTCTCAGAAAAACTCAGCTCCTTTTGTTTGAACGTGTCTTGAGGGCATTTCACTTCCCTGTACGCTCTGCTATTTTCATGCCACGTGCTGGAGAGAAGGGAGTCTGTCCATCCGCCTGGTCCCCGGCGTGCAAAACTGCGCTGGACTGCCTGCGGCCGGGCAGGCTGCTGCCAGCCCGGTGCTGCTCTCGGCGCGTCTCACACCAGTCCTTACTGGGGACAAACGGAGAGGTTGTGCTGGAAGCCTCCGCGGGTGCTGTCAGTGATGGGCAGCGGGCGGTGGAGGTGCCAGAGGCGGCGGCTCCCTGCTGCGCTGGCCGCGGCCGTGCCCGGCGGCGGGGTGGCACAGTGCCCGTCTGCGGTGACACCGATGGCGGCTGCAGGAGGAGAGCGGGAAGACCGCATCAGGCTGATCCTTCGGTGGTGCCAGCCTTCTTGCTGCAGTACTTAGTCAGTGTTTGCTGCTATGCTTCCCTTACCTTTAAATTAACGCTTATAATACGCCTCCAGGACTAATGAATTTGATACATAAAGCCCAGGCACCAGCAACAGTGCCATTTGTTTTCTGATGCTTCCCACATAAAATGATTGTCAGGTCCTCAAGCCTGGCAGTACAAGCGCCGATATGAATCCCTCGCTGTAATTATATTCCCCCGGACTTCCTTTTCATTGCTAACACAGCCATCTCTTCCCCTTTCTCCCTTAATAAGGTTGTTTGCCTCCTTGGCAAGGACACTGCCATCCATATTTTGGTGCCACATTCTGTGCCTCCTGGTTCCTCTCTTCAATTTTAAGATAAATTATCTTGCCTTTGCAGGGCTGTCATCAGCACGTTTTTGAAGAACTGCATTATCAAACAGTGTAAGGCTTGCAGCGGGGCAGCCCAACCTAAAAAGACATGTTTATTTTTATTATCACACTCCTATCTCTTCATTAACTTTCAGATATCTTCATGTTCCAAGGGTAGCTGTTGTCACATCTTGTGAGCGATAGTATTAATCTTCCCCCGTGCCTCTGCCCGGGATTGCTCTGCCCTATGGTTTCCTCTGAGGTTTCCTGCGATTTTTGTAATCAGGTCAATATTACAGTTCTGCATAAACAAACAAGTAATGTTTGTTATGAATCCTTATGAATTTATTATGACAGAAATTCTTCTCTTTTATACGCATGGTTATTCCCTGACCTACTATTCCACATTTCTGATGTATAGAAGGAAGAGTATGAGCAGTTGTACATTATTTAATCTCCATCACATTAACATTCACCTCTTACTGAGAAACGCCCAACCCACTTTTGATGGTGATGGCATTATGACAGCCTGGCAGAGACACCTACGCTGGCGGTGACTTGCCAGAGGGAAGGCAGCTTTGTCAGCCGGGAGCGAGACATGCCTCTTGGTCTTCCTCCACTGCCGCGGGAGCGGTGGGACCCGCGTGGGGATGGTCCTGTGCATGTTTTTGGGTCCATCCCCTGCCCAGGCTGCATGTCCTACCAGCCGTGCCTTGCAGAAGCACCACGGGCATTGCGGGAGTAATGTAGGGGGCTGCTGTAGGAAAAAGAAAAAATCTTCCTTATTTAAAAGGCAATGATCTTTTATGTTTTTGCTGGAATAGGAAGGTATGATAAAGCACCATTATCTAATCGTGCAACATCTCTAACATGCTGGGCTTGCTGCCCCTGCCCTGGGTATCACTGAACATCACGACCGTCTGGCCGGTGCAATAGATCCAACACCATCAACCTCTCCTCTCCAACACAGCTCTTAAATCCTGGTCCTGTTCTGCTTTCCCTTTCACAGCAAACCATGGTCCTGCAACCCAGATCGACTTTACCAGAGAGTCAACCAAACAATAAAAGTGTGTCATGGATGCAAAGGCAGGGAAGAGCATGACGTGCCTGGAGAAGAGATGCCAGCATAAGTGGTATTAGTCATGCTGCTTTCACAGGCAAAACGTAGCTGAAATTGTGAGGGCTGGCAGGTAGCTTGTGCTTGGGCAGGCGAACATCCAAACCAGAACTCTCCAGCTCTGTCAGGAGCCTGCTACTTCCCAGCTGCCACCAGGATGGGCTGGCTGTAAATATTGGTAACACCTGGAGTAAACAAAAGTGGCACATCCCCAATCCTCCTGTGTATAGAGAGGCGTGAGAGGGAAGCAACCGCTGGGAGGCTGATGGAGGAGTGCCAGGGTGCACAGGGACCGCCGGCAGTGGCGCAGTGGGAGCCGGCAGGGATGTCTGCCCCATGGCCGCGGAGCAGCAGTGGGTGACGCTGAGAGGGGCACGAGCATGAGACGGGTGAGCAGGGTGAAAGCTCTGACCTCCCCAGGCCTGAAATCAACCCCGGCTTCCAGATCCAGGGCAGGGAGCTGCTTCCTTGGCCCTGCCTGTGCACGCTGGAGTACTGCAGAGAGGAGCACAGCAGAAAACAGCAGCGGGCTTTCTGCCCTCTGTACCATCCGTCTTGAGATAACTTCTCCTCCATCCCTCATCTGGTGCCGGGTCTCAGGCCTGTCCTCGGGGGCTTATCTGTGAGACAAGGAAGATTAAGATTCCCTGTCGATTCCTCCTGGAGTCAGATACGCTGAGCAGATGTTAAATGGCTGCTGTGGTGCCGGAGCTGTTAGCAGGGCTCACGGGCTCCTCACTGCATGCAGAGGATGTGGAACGCTGCATCCACTTCAGCATTTTTGTTCAGAAAGGAGTGATGTTTGGAAACGACTTTCCTATTTGATCCCATTTGTTAAGCATGATTTGGTTTGCAGAGCGGTGTTGGTGCATGCAAACCAGAAATTAAATGAGATCTGTTCCAGATGTACCGAATGCTCTCCCGTCCCCAGCAGATACAAGGGTCCAAGGCAATGACTGGTCCTTCAGACAGCTTCAGGCCATGTCTGTGGTGGGGATGTTTTAGCTGAACTAAATTAACTAATCCAAACCAAACCAAACTACATCGGAAGGATGGAAACTCCCAGGTCACAGACTGTGCAGAGAGGTGGCCCTCAGCTCCGCCCGGTTTGGCTCAGTGATGCACTTCTGTGGCACTAAACACCGTGCTGAAGTAGATGCAGCTAATGTGGGAATACCTGGGACAAGATCCACGCCAGCTTGCTGGTGTTAGGCGTCTGAGTGAACCCACCAGCACGCTCCTGTTCCCACAGGCTCTTCTTCCCGATATTCGCTAATCTGCTGGTTGCTCGCAAGACACATCTTATTTCTGGAGCTCCAGGCTCTTCCAGCCCTTCTTCACCACTGTCCACCACTGCCAGCTGGGCTCCGAAGCCAGAAGGAAGCCGAGTTGTTCCCAAAGTCAGGCTGCTCCCTGTCCACAGTGACAACCTGCTTCTGAAAGTTTGTCATCATACTGCCCAGAACATAAAGCTTTGCCCGAGTGCTGTAATGAACCTGCCCACTTCATTGCACCCTAAATTCACATCCTTTTCCAATTTCATCAACACATGTGATGAGAAGATGGCACTGTTCCTGTGGGATAAGAGAGGACAAACACGGAGCTGCGCAATTGGAACAGGTAGGGTTCTTTTTTTGTTTTTACAAGCATACTTTTCTCTTTTTTATTCCAAATCAGGCAATCCAGTGTTGTTCATGCCTTTATCCATGCCCTGAGCCGGACGAGTCAGCGCTTCAGATGTGAGGGTGTACGCTGGTATCTGCATCACATCTCTGTCGGCTCCCACAGGTATGTTCCTGGGGTTTATGTCCCCAGTGAACACTGAGCAAACAGGCTGCATGGGGGACATTTTTATTTTTCTGTATCTTTAAACCACCAAATGGAGTCATAACTTCCATTGCTGCCCTTTTGGAGTCACGCAAACTGATTTTGTTCTTAAGCAAGGATTAACGTTAACGGTTTATCATCAACTTCCTGATTTTTTACACAGCTTTAATCTAGAGAGAACGCAAGAGTGGATTTTAGAGACAGCAATTACCAGCAAGCATGTATTACATCTGCCCGCAGTGTTGTACTAGAAAATACAAACTCAGTGCGAGAGAAGGTGCAACACTCTTATCTTTTATGTATCTTATCACATGAACTCCCTCTGGAGTTGTGGAGACCTGGAATCTGAAACCAGTTCTGGAGTGTCTGGACGATGCTCTTAGTCATGTGGTTTAGTTTTAGGTAGTCCTGTGAGGAGCAGGGAGTTGGACTCGATGATCCTTATGGGTCCCTTCCAGCTTGAGATATTCTGTGGCTCTATGACTCTATGAATAAAACGTGTTTGCCAGGCAACACAAATTTCAGGCAAAGCATTGTACTCTCAGTCATCGTGCTACCACGGTAAGTTTTTAGGCTTGACCCATTTACACGTCAAGTATAGGAAGAACTTGCCTTCAGGAAGCATGAGATGGGGCTTCCCACTGAGCAGATAACGCCTGGAGAATATCTGCGGGGATGGACGGGATCGGCAGATCTGAGCAGTGAAACGCAGTGTTAGAATCTTGCCTGGGGAACATTTACGTGGTCCTTGCATGAAGAGTTGCAGAAGGCCCACAGGTCACGCTGCCCCACGGCTGCCCCACGGTGGGGTGGACATCACCTCCAGCGTGGCCACAACACCCCACAGGGACCCCCCGTTCCCCACGTAGCGGGGGAGTTCCTGCAGCTTGGGATCAGTGCGGGAGCCGGGTCGTCGCTCACAGGGATCTCCTGGGGTCTTCCTGCGACTAACGGCAGGTCACCGCAAGTCGAGAGGACGCCACGAAGCGCTGGCTGGGGCATTCGTTATCTCTGGGTCATGAGGTCTACGCAGTCCTTTATTAATGAAGTTACACAATCCCGGTCTGCCCCGGAGGCATCGTCCGCAGCCACGCTCTGCAGGAGGCAGAAAGGGCTGTCACGGCCACAGAAAATCATCTCCTGGCATTTCCTCCCGCTCCGCCTGCCCTCTTCTTTCCTTCTGTTCTTCATTCTTGCGTATTTTCTCTACCACATGTGTCCCTGGTTTTGTGGCCGAATAATCATATCTCTGAGCAGCCTAAAATAACGGTGCATAATTAGGATCTTGTTATGTTGACCGTAGTTTACGGAATAATTGCCACAACACAGGATAGAAAATAACCTTATAAATAAATTAAAAAGTGAGGCCAAGGACTCTATTAGGGCATGCATTAACAGGAGCTCTGCGGAGGAGAGCAGTTCCTTCTGGAGCAGGGCAGATGCAGAAACCGCTGTGTGAAGCATCGGGGGGGGCACAGGGCCAGCCGTGCGGGTACAGGCTGGGCTTTTCCCTCCCCAGACCTTGCAAAGCCCCTCGAGTCACTGGAGGGTGGGGAAAATCGCTCGGGTGATTTTCGGCTAGACTGTGCAGGGCACCAAACCTCACTTTGCTTTGAGGTTGCTCTGAGATAGAAACAGTCGTTAAAAGTTTGGTACTGAAATTTCTCAGTATAATGAAATGGCTGTAAAGGCAAGAAAGAGGAGGAGGAGGTTGCTGGAAACAGCCCTGTTTGTCCCCCATGGAGGGGAAAGGACTTTTTAAACTCCCAGTACCTGTGTTCAGGGAGAAAAGTCACTTTTATATTGGCTCTTGAAAACTGTATTTGGTGTGCACAATAGTAATTAGTTTCAAAAACAATCTCTCTTCCCTCCCTTCTTCCTTCTGCCCCCCCCCCCCAAAACCCCCAACCCACACTCGTACTGTTCCCTGTAGAATGGTAGGGAGGATGCCGTGATTGTGTTCCGAAAAGGAGCTGCTTCTGCTTCTGGCAGGTGCCCGACCCGTTATTTCCACCCTGCACAGTGACGCCGCTGAGCCGCTTCTCCTTCAAACACGTTTTCGGCTGAGGGCTCCTGGCCAGTGTCCCCAGCTTGCAGGGGTGCAGGGGAGAAAGGTGTGAGAGAAGTGCAGAGGCTGATGCTGCTGCCTACAGGACTTGCTACAGCGATGCACCAAGGCACCACCTGAAAGCAGAACACTATCTTTTGTTTGACTCCCAAAAATCCGTATCGGTGTGTGCTGTTGGCTGCAAACCCCGAGACACCAGCGGTTGTTCACGTGCTCTTTCACCCCTTACCTTCGGCGGAGCAGAGGGTGGTAAGGGCTCTCTCTTTCCAGCAGGTGAAGGTGCAGGGTGTTTTCTGGAGACACCCCAGGGCCCCGAGCACCGTGGAGGGCGGCCAGTGCCAGGGAGGGGACATCGGCGCTGCCCTCCCGTGGGCTTGGAGCGGGGATCCTCTGGGCAGGAGCACGGCAGAGCCAGCCCGGCTCCCCAGGGAGCTCAGCGCGAGCAGGGGTGCTCACCCTCACGCATAAACCCTTCCAGGTCCCCAGCGCGGGAGCGTGCGTTTCACACGGGGGAAGATGGATTTGACGTGCCATGTTACGTTCACCTGAGCGGGGACAAAAAAATGTGTGACTGCTTCCCAGCCTGCGCGAGTACGGCACGCTCACAGATGTCTCTCCTTGTTTCCGTCTCTTTTCTGAGTTTGCTGATAGAGGTGAAGAAAAGGCAGTTAAGGAAATATGCAAAAAATGAAATGGTGATGAGTGAAACTTTTTTCATAATTAAAAGCGTGACATGAAAATGTGAAATGTCAAAAGGATCAACTTCAAAGCTGTATGAAATGAAACCTGCACTTTGATTTGAATATTACTTTATGAAGAAAGACACAAGAAAAAGAGCTTTCTGTGTAAATATTAGAATTACAAATCACAACTTTCATGATTAAAATCATACTTTGAATAGTAAAAAATTTCATACTACTTCAGAACTAGTAGAAAAGCAGAAAAGATGGATTTTCTTGCTGCATCATGACAGTGGCAAGTGGCACGTGGAGCTGCAGGCTGCCTCCTCGGTCCCACACCTTCCCTTTGAACACAGGCACAGCTGGCGAGCCTTCGCCTGCTGAAAACCCTGCTGCACGGAGGGATGCTCCTGCTGCGCGCAGACCCGCTCTGCTGGCGGGGGACTCGTCCCACACCGACACCCTACATCCCTTGCCCTGTGGCACAGAAATCCCCTTCTATTGCTGGGGGAAATGCGCCTGCCATGCCTTGGTTTTCTTCTATTAATATCATAACCTGACACCTGAATCTTGTACCTCCAAAATATTGGGTTTTATTTTTTTTTCATTTCAAGGTTGCAACAAACCATAACAGAGTACTGTGTGAGACTCCTGTACCGTGACCGCGTTCAAATAAAACGCGGTTCTGGGTCTGTAACCTCCTCCGTCCATACTAGACGACGCTTTTCCAGATGCCAGTGAACATTTCAGGTGCCTGTGGCTGCAGCTGTGGACAAGGGACGTGACTTCCCACACGCTCTCTTGGGTCCAGCCCGTAGGTTGCTTGTTTCTGCAGTCACCTTGTGAACACATTTCTGCCTGCTGCTTCTCTGTAATGTGCTCTGATCTTCTAAGGAAAAAGAAAAGGCAATTAATTTTAAAGCAGCTCCAGCCATGGGTTTACCTCTGGGAGGATGAAACAGAGAAACCTGCTGAGCTGTCCTGCATGCGTATTATGGGGTAGAAATCCCCTATCCTCGCACATCAGTGGCATCAGCCTCAGCACCTGCCTTCGATTCACCCAAACACACAGGAGTCTTCAGTCCTTTGTTTGACTGAGGGGTTTTTCTCGGAAAATTTTGCATTAACTGAAACACACCATGATTATAAACCTAGATACATGCCCATACTAATATTTCAAATTCCTCGCCATGTTATCGAAACCTCCGTGCCCACAGCTGGGATGCAATATATGCAAAATGTAAGAAATCCCTCAGGTTTATGGGCTTAATCTTACTTCATTGCTGTGTGTCTTCTCTGATAAAATTGACCCGTAGGCTTGTTTTCAATCAAAGCAACCAGATCTCTTGATTCTTCTGTAGCATCCGCACAGCAAAGAGAGAAATGAACACATGCATTTTCCTCTCCTTTTGCTTTCTCTGTCCGGCAAATCCTTGTGACTTTTTTGGTTTTTTTGATAACAAAGAACTGTGAGGATTCCAGACCTAGTTGAAAACTTCACATTTTGGGTTTTTGTTTGGTTTGTTGGGGTTTTTTTTGTCCTCTGGAGCCAGACACCTGCCAGACACCAGTCCCCATGTCCCACCTCTGCTGGCTCTGAAACCAGCAACCCCTCCCAGCACTACCTGGGCTTTTGCCACATCTCACACCTTTTACTGTCTACCCAGCAGCTGCTTCTCCCGTGCCCATTTGGGCCCATTTGTGTCCCGTGTCCTGCCCCGGTGGCACAAGGCGGGGGCCATGTCTGCACGCCTTATCACACCAGTGCCGTCGAGGGATGCCCACCCTCGATTGCTGTCACAGATGAGCCACGGCTCAGCCTCCGCCGATCACTGGGGTTCAAATTACTCATCCTATTGCACAAAAATCCATGGAAAAAGATCACAAAACATTTGACTTCAAGGAAATAACACATGCCACTGTTCCTGAACCAAATCTTCTGAATCTGCCCTCAGTTGCGCAGGCAGCCTTGCCTCGTTTTTGAATAAAAAAATGCTAGAGCTAGAGCACCTTGCCCAAACCTTTACTTCAGGGAGCCTTGCTATCAGGGCAAGACTGAACGCTGTCCCAGCCAAAGGAGAGCTGGAGCTTTTTTATTCAAACACTGTGGGGAATAATCAAGAAGCACATTTCTTCTTGAAGCTCGTGGGCACCGTGCACCACCCCTGCCCGTGGTACTCACCCTGAGATGCTGATGCTGGTGCGTTATCTCATTGGGAGCAGGTAAACGAACGCAGTGATATTTTTAGAGCCTGCTCATTTCCTAATGTCTTGGTTACATATCTAGAGCATACTGGGGAGACTTATTTGTTTCACTTGTTACTTAAAATGGAATGCAGGTCGCAGATGCGAGGCAGCATGTTGGATGAAGCCACACCTCTACCTCAGCAGAACAGAGATCTCTGCAGGCAAAGATTAACATTGCCTGTGTAAAAAAGTATTTAAATATTCAGATCTGATTTACACTTGCAGCTTTCCACGTTGGTTGGTGGTGCACGTTTTGTGCAAATGAAATCTTGGCTCTGAGTTTACAAGCTCCTCAGGTGTTTGGTACACTCATATTGGGAAGATGCAGCACATCCTTCACACGCCTGTGGCCTGCTCACGCTTCCATACATAGAGAAAAACTAATTGCTGGCATATTTAAAATAAAAAATGTGAGGATAAAACGAAAATTGGAGTTTCTTAGTCAGCAGAATGCAATTATTTTAAAATGAATTATTTTCAGTTTTCTTTCTATTATTCTGAATTTCGTGGAAGGTGTCACTGTGGTTGCTTATAAATGAACACCGCGGTAACCTCAAAAAGTAGAAGATAAATTGCATTACACATATTTAAAATTCATCATTTTTATCCAACCTGAAGCAGAGTTTTTACAATAGCTTAGAATGAAAAATTGAAAATTTCTCTCAGGAGCGTTGAATAAAATTGTCTAAATTATTTACTCAGTGCAAATAATTGATTTGTGTGTTGAGGGCGAAGGGTGAAAATTGACCTTCTGTCAGTGGCTGGAGCAGGAAAGACACACCTCGAGCTTGGGGATGTCGCTGTGTAGGAGCACAAAGAGCCACCACCTTCCCATTGCACTCCTCAACAGACACTGACTGGCAGATAACCCCCCCTTTCTCACTTCTGGTCAATATTACAAACTACATCTTTGGCATTCCATGGCATTTTGATCGTTTGTTTGCTTTTACACATGTATATAGATCTGTTTCTCCTCAGACTAATAGCAAGGTTTTAAACCACAGCAAAATATAGTCATTTTTTGCTAAACGAACACACCAAAAAGCTGCTGCTCAGCGCCTTCCATGGTGCCGGGACGGGCCAGGCGCTCGGGGGGCTGCAGCAGGCTGCATCCCATGGACCACGGGCTGCTTCGGAGCCGTGGGAGAAGCCAGTGCGCTGTCCCCACAAGAAGATCCTCTTCTAGGATTTTGGCAGGCGGTGAAGAGGCTCTTCGCGAGCGGTGGCTGAACGAGGCTCTGTGCAGGCACGTCCCGAGAGGGCTCGTTGCCTTCTTGGGATAACCTTGCTTGAGGAGGAATGGCCCTGCAAGGAGGGCTGGGGTGGACGGCTCCCCATCCTCTGGGCAGGGCTCTGCACAATTAGGCTTCTGCAGTGGTCTTCACCCAAAAACCCAGCCCAGCTCGTCGCACCAGGTTTGCACAGGCTAAGGCACACTGGACCGTTGCTTGTGGCCTCTGGCCTGTGCATTTATTCTATAAATAAACTGAACTGAGCTGAATAACTCACTAAAGGAAACGTGTGAAATCCCTTTTCAGTTTAAGATACCATCATCGTGTTTAAAAAATATCCCTTATTATAAGTCACAGTCCATTAAATGTTATCAATTTTCTCATTAAATATTGTTTGGATAAACAGAATTATCAAGTGCCAAAGTATTTCTCAAGTGAATTAAGTGAAAAACCACTGCTAACACTTCTGTGTTTTAGCTGCTGTAAAGATAATTAGCAGGACAGCTATTTCTAGTCTGACTTTTTAGTAATTCAAAGAGATTGTCCCTGGCTAACAGATGTAAAAACGTGCCAGGAGGGTCCCCCGTGACGTGATGCTGTTTCCCGTGGCAGTACATAAGGTCCCTGCACAGTCTGGCACCCGGGCTCTGGGACTGACAGCCGCAAAACCCAGCACTTTTTGCTGCTGGCTGCGCTGCTGACCAGGTGCAGGACCCGTTTCTGGGCCCGTATCACCCCCATGGAGAGGCTTTGGAGAGCGCCTGCTCTCCCACCCCAAGCGCTGCCGTGGGGGGCTGCAGGGCTGGGGGCTCCTCGAGGACACCCGTGAGATCCGCCCAGGCTGGAGGCAGGGATGGCCCTGGAAGGTGCGTGCCCTGGTGCTGCAGCCCTGCAGCTGAGCAGGGTGCCATGAGGGTTTCATGTTCCCGTTCCTGTTAGTTTGGAGTGAAAAAAGTTATATTTTTTTGTTGGCTGGGACAAGCACCTCTGGAGCTGGTGTGTGGAGATGAGTGAGCAACAGGAGGCTGGGATGAAAAGAAGACAATATTAGGGAACTGAGCCAGGGGAGAGTTTTGTCCAGGCTATTTATTTTACTAGGCTTTGGTTTAGGCTACAAATGTTCCTCCTGATCTCATAAATTCACAGGAACAAACCAGAAATGATTAGTTTAGCATGGTGCCTAGGGAGAAAGGCTCTCTCTTGGTTATGGCATCCATCCACCCACCCACCCACCCATCCCTTCCTTCAGTCTGGGCTGGACCCCTCTAGGCATTCCTCCCTGACATGGTCTGTGAAGGAAAACCTCCCTGAGTGCAGCACCCTTGGCGGCTGGGATGCAGGTGTGTGCAGGGAGAGCAGCTGCGGGCGGCAGTGCGTGTCCCACAAGCCAGCATAGGCTGGCACCTCACGCCCCTCAGAGGCATGTAGACAAAGCCAGGGAGGAGATGTAGCTGCCAAGATGAAGTCTGGTGCCAAGGCTGGGAGGGGGACGCCCCAGGATATCAAAGCACCACAATAAGACAGAGGTCTTCTGGGCTGCCCTTTCGGAGTTGCTGGAGCTAAATGGGACATGGCGGTTGAGAGGACAGGGATGTGTTGAGGGACTAAAAGCATCCTCTCTCACTGCTATATGCAAGCAGGGTGCTGATTGCTGCCACCCCTCTGGGTGCTGCCCCAGCCCCTGCTACCCTGTACATGCTGGCAGGAGCAGAGGACCTGCTGGAGGCTCTGTGCCCTTCATTTTGGCATTGTCCCTTCCCCCTTGACCCGCGTCCACCAGCCCAGATGGAGGTTTTGTTGTTGCTGCAAACACATTTTTGTAGCATCAGCAAAGCGTGTGAACAACCGAGGTCCCTTCTCAGCCTCTGTGGCCCCCCCGTGCTCTGCGGAGTCCCCAGCTGAGGGCCGTTTCGATCCCCCTGGCAGGGTGTGAGTGCCCCACGCTGCACGAGGTGGGCACGGGCAGAGCCCCTGGGCACGTCCTGGGCCAGAGCTCCTGCCTGAGCTGCCACTGAGCTGCAGACACTGTGCTTTGGAGGACAGCTCATCTACGTGTACCTGTCTACACCATTTGGTTTCAGCACTCCCAAGCTTTTCCGCACACACCCTATTCCCAGTGCAGCTGTTTCCCCAGGTGTTGCTTCTGCGGGTCCTTCGCCCGGGAAGGGGTTCGCACCCGGCAGCTCGAGCGCAGTGAGGCTCTGTCCAGCCCCTCTCGGGAAGCTGCGGCAGCAGTCCTGGCCGAGCACGCTGCTGGGGGGTGGATTTTCCACGGGGGAACCAAACTCACCTTGAGAGTGAAGCCAAGGCAGGTACACCATCGGGTTTTCTGCGAAATTCTGTCTCGAGCTGAAATTCAGCAGGATTTTTCAATCGCTTTTTCAACATCTCCTACACCCCCTTGAGATTAAGCAATTATGCCAGGAACCAAGTGTATTTTTTTGTACTTTAGAGACTCCACGGTCCTGATACTCCAAAAGTAAGTGCTGTATTCAGTGAACTAGAGCAAATGCTATTCTCAAGCGTATACATCTCTGTAATTTTCCTTTTTAAGATACAATATAAACTACAATATAAATGCACATATATTTTAAAAAGACTGCCTGAAAACAGGCAGTGAATAGTTGGCATGCATATATTCCTATGTGCCTTACTAAATTCCCTCCACATGCAGAGCGAATGGTAATTCTTTAAGTCAAACACTGAAAAGCGCAGGTTATAGGTTTTGATAGGATGGATTTAAAGAGCCAGTGTAATTTTTGCCGACATAATTAAGTCTAACCTCATCATGCGTGATGCTTTTCATTTACCTGCCTTTCTCGACTGGTATCCTGTACTTGTGGTAATTTACTCTTCGGCAGGGTGTCTTCCTCTGGAGCGGTGCCTCTCAGTTCATGCCATTTCCCCATCAGCTGGCAGCATTATGTCCCCTCTGCATCCCACTGGATCCATGGCTGTAGCTGTTAGGGAAGCCCCAGATGTCACCCATTAGCCTCCCCGAGCCCTTTCTGAGAGATGTTGATGAGATACCTGCGCTATTGCAGGTCCCCAGATGGTGCTCAGCACGCCTGAGATAAAATCCAAGTACCAACGCAGCTTTGCTTGAATGAGAGCGAGAAAATACGGGAGAAGCTTAAAGACCAGCTGGAGACTTTTTTCTTAAAAAAAAGAAAAAGAAACCTGGTTGTTGATCCTAGAAATACCCAGGGATTACTTCAGTCGTTGCATAACTTCAAATGGCTTTTGGCCGCTCCAGCTCCTGCCCGTTGTTTATGGATGCCTCTGCGATAGCTCTGCTCCAGGAGGCCTCCAGCAGCCGCTGGCCTGGGGCTGGGGCAGCCCCTTGTCCCTGTGCCCAGCGAACGGCCGGGGAGGGTCCGCTGGGGAGCTCAGCGGCATGGGGGTACGGCTGCCCTTCAATGCCCTTGGGCAGCAGAGACTGCCGGCAGAGGTTGGTAAGGAATAGTGGCTGAAACTACCGTTTGAATAATTTTGTCAGGGAAGTGACAAGACACGCCTAGAAATGGCCATTTTATAACTCCTGAACATATGTGGCTAGCGATCTCTGCTGTTAGGAAGGTCTTGCGGTTGGGCACCTCCACCCAAGCCGTGCCAGTGCTGCTACGGGCAGTGCTTGCTTCCCCAGAGCCTCATCAAAGGAGAGCAGCTCTGGAAACCTTTCCTGTGGTCACCTCTTGACTTGCTTCATGACAGCCAGCCTTGCTGGAGCACCTCTCTTCTGGGCGCTTACTGCTGTGCCCGGTGACCTGTGCCTGCGTCGCCTGGTGCACACAGATTTCTTATCAAGTGGAAGAAGAAAGCGGTGGTCCAGGAAAGGCAAACCATTTTGAAAGAGCAAGCCTTTCATGACTAAATCAGCCGTTTGATCCTCCATGAAGAATAAAGGCTTATTTTCTGGTTGCTGGCTGCTTTGCCATGAGGGAAAAACAAACAAACAAACAAAAAATGAGCTCATTATTTTCTGATGTGCTCTCAGTGATAAACCATAGATGGCTTTCAAAGGGGAATAAAACACATGCAGTGATGCATTGCTTGTTCCAGTGAGTCTCTTCTCTTTCAATTTTTTGGTTTTTGTTTTTTTTTT
>VYZW01041384.1:56068-76549 GCA_013401315.1 Balaeniceps rex | reverse complement strand
ATGTCATTATGGAGTAGTCCTCTTTCCTTAGCTTCAGCAGAGAAATGCACTCCTCACACATGAGGAGGAGAGTGAGCTTTCATGCTTCTGAGAATTAGGTTAGCAAGGCATAACTTTCTGCCTCAAGGTATGTGAGCAACATATAGTCTGTATGTAGACTAGTAAAGTTCTATTTCTATCACTGAGAAATATGACTTGTTGTTAACGCCACCTCTCAGAGGAAATACTGGACACCTCTACTTTCCGCATATTGTGTAGATGTCTTAGTTGGGTTGTATTTGCTCCTTTCAAAGGCACTAGTAATTCAACAGTGTTACAGCTTCGGCCAGGTAAGCCATTTAGGTGGACAGTTCTGTAATTTGCAGTAAGAGGAAAAGCCATTTACGTTTAGTGACAGTGCCACTGAGAAAGTTCTGAGACCACTGACTGCTCTGGAAGGAGGAGAAAAGATGGGTTTATTTCTTACCTGTGTTTTGAATTCTACACGCTGTATTATCATTTTTCCCATCCTGATCTGTAAATGCTTCTTGAACAAGTCAGTGCATCTCACTTAAAGAAGCCTTTACAACGTAGTCAGCTATACCATTCAGAGCTAAATACGTGTTGGTATGTAGGCATGGCCAGCCATTGCATTCACATGGGAGAGAAGTTTTTAAGCTGAGAATCCTGTCTCTTCCTAACTCATTGTGCTGGACGTGAAGCATCTAATCCATGCAGTTAAGTTAGTAGGAGCAAACATTAAATTCAGAAGAGCTCTTCCAGCCTTAGGGGGTCTTGCAGTTCTGAACAGAGCACTTGGAAGTTAGCATTTGGCAAGACTGAGCCTGTATGGACACAGCCCTAGGTTAGCGGGTGAGAAATGCTTGGAGTTTTCCTTCCCAAGCCATGCTGTGTGGTGCCTTCTTGATTATAAAGACAATTTGAACTTAATTGTTGCTTTATGACTCCATTCTTATTCTTCAATATCAGCAGTATCTTTTGCATATAAGGAAAAGGCCAGGTAAATGCATCCTCTTCTGCCTTCATAGCTGTGGAAGATAGCTTTGAGCAGATGCCTTCAGTCTGGCTTCCCTAATTCATTCAATGGTAGGGCTAATTATGTGTAATCAGGGCAGTGGTCAAATGTGTGCCAGACATCTGGGAAAGGCTGTCAGTTGGCTCTCAGTGCTATTCTGAAAACCTTGTTATAAAATGTCAGAGGTTTGCATGAGTTGGTCCTTGCTGTTGTGCAGCTGATAATGTCACAGGGAAGGCTCCTATAGGAGGACAAAGCATGACAAACCAGCCTTTCTCTTCTTTCTCTTGTCCTTCATTTATGAAGGGTGACATAAAAAATGTAAACATAGATTCCAGATTGAAAGGTTTATTCAAGACACTGCGCTTTTCGGGGACTCTAAAAAGGCAAGTAGCACTTGTCTCTTCCCTTAGGAAGGCATTTCTCTTAACTATGGTTTTGATTGGTAAATGAGCTGTATACAGTCCTGGGATTTAATATCTTCATTTGAATTGAATAAGGCCAGTTGAATACTGTTTGGCACTAGGCAACAAAGTACATACATTACGATGCCAAGAAGAGACTCTGCTGAGCTCTAGATGCTTCACATTCCAGACCTGTTACCTTGTAAGTGTAATATTTACCGGATTTCAGTCCAGCTGGAGATGAAGAGCAGGCCTGTGAAGGAGAGGAGGGTTAGGGAGATTTTAAGTTTGAGGAAGAAAAGCTTGAATGAGATGGTACAGCATGCTAAATTCTTCCTGGGTAATTAACTTGCATGGAGACATGTAAAGAACAGTCACTCATGGGCAGTTTATTCAGGCTAAAATCAAGGTGCATGGCAGTAAAAGAAAAAAAGGAAGAGGGGAAAAAATGAAAGGTCTAGTCTAGCCATGGATGAAAAGCCCCAAGCTTTTGTGTTTGCAAACATGAATGGATTGTTACAAGGGCACAAGAGCAGTTTTAACACTTTTGCTCCTGTGCACACTTTGCTTTTGTACCCAGATGGCTTTGTCTACTCAGAGGACTTCTCCTTTAGAGCAGATCGTGGTCCACAGTTCAATCGGTGCTTGAAATCTTGTTTCCAAACAGAGCTGGTAAATGAGCAAAGCTGAATGACTGGAACTCATAAATGTTTTTAATCTGCGCAGATCATAAAATCCAAAGCCTGAGCAGAAATGAGGAAGCTTTGCAAAATCACCCTGGTACTTCATGTTTCAGTCCCATGTGAGTGCTGCTGGAGAATGATTTCAGATTCTTGTCTACCAAACCAAAATATCAGGGAGAAGCTGGATCCAGTTCAGTTGGACTTTATTGGATTATGCCTTCATGCTATTGTAGCTGAAAAAAATGCTACACTTCCAAATATGACGTGTAACAATTGTGCAAATTCCTTAATCCTGTTTTCCATTCATTTATGTAGTAATTAAAACCATAGACCTGGAAACTATTTTCACAGGCAACTTTCATTTGCAGAGGCCTATTTAATTTCATATATTTTATGATTGTATATTCAATTTTGCTCTCTCCCCCTTCCAGAAGAGAGTGAAACTCGATGGTGTTACCTTCATTATCAATCTGTGCGTTGGCTTGGTTTCTTACAAGTTGTACGTTATTCCACTGTACAGAACACAACAGTGTAATTGTGTGTGTGCGAGGGGGTTAATTTGTTTTGTTCTCCTTAGAGGGCACCACAAAATGCTCTAGTGAAAGAATGATCATAAGCTTAAAGAGGAAGGAAATTTTTAAGGGACTAATTGAAGAGGGGAAATGGCTAAGTGGTTTAAAGCAATGAAATGATGGGAGAGCTCCAAGTGAGATGAGGCAGCAAAAGTAAAAGAGCTACCACCAACTGCAATGAATGATAGATGTGCACTTCAAAACTGTGGTCATGGGGCTGTATAAGTATGCAGATGGAGGGAGAAAAAGGATAGTTCACAGTTTGTTCAGGAGACAGCAGTTCAAAGGTACATCACCTTATGTGTGGTAGTCTGCAGCCATAGGTCACAGGCAGTACTTTGTGTTCCAGACCTATGGCAGTAGGACAGTACCCCTTCTAGGTCCATGTTAACAGGAAAAGCAACTTAGGACATGGTTTATAGTATACTATTACTCAGTACAGTCATCCATGATGGAGCAAAGACTGCTGCCCTACTGAGTTCTGTGGGATGCACTATTTAATTTGATCTCTGTGCCAGGGATCTATGTTAACGAACTTCTGTCAGTTAGAACTGTACTCTCTTCCCATTTTTAAAAGAAAAATTCTGGGAGAGACTGGATGGCTCTATCTAGACTGGAATTTAATCCAGGCTGGGGAGGCCTGGAGAGCTTTAGTAGCAGGTGGCTGTCCATTGGCCAGCTTGAGATGAACGGGATGAGCTCAGCCCAGCAGGTAAATCTCTGCATGCTCGCAGAAAGTTGACGCTCGTTTTCATCTCATCAGCAGTTTGAATTGGAAGGCCACTAACAGCATAGGCATGAAAGCTATCACCCACTATTGCTCCTGCACAGAGGAGCCCTCTCCAAAACACAGGTTGGGTAGGTTGGGAAAGCAGTAACAAAAATCACATTGCAAGTGTGAGGTGCATGAAGGATTTGGTCCTGTGAGCTCTCTTTAGTCTGAGGAGCTTCATGAGGACTGGATTCACGCCGTTCTCCCTCACTGCTGGGGGCTCTGATGCAGGAAAGCTTTTAAGCACATGGCTGCATAGGAGAGCTCATAGGATGACTTCAGCAGGACTGTGTTTAAAGTGAAGCCAATGCCTATGCTCTTTCTCTGAAGCAGAGTGATAGGCCTCTTGCCCTGTTATTCTACTAAATGTTCAGACTGATTTTACCACTTCTCTTGCATACATTCACTTCCAGTTGGTTGAACCACCCTGCAGGTGAATAAGAGGGGAAATAAAATGTTTGACTTGAAAACAAGAGAAATGATATTTGGATTATTCTGTGCTAAGGTAGAGAGACACATAAACACAGCAGTATGAACAGCTTAAACTAAATTGTGAAATACCCTGAGAATGTCTTTTCGCTGCCATTTCCTTGATTTCAACACCACCGAGTTTGTCATGTATGACGGCTTTGTGGTTGTTGTGACACTGTTGGAGAAAATTGGATTTGGGGAAAGTTTTCTTAGTTCTTTAAATAATTCAAAATGTTTTCCAGTTGTGTTTTTTTCTCTCCAGCTCAGCTTTGTTCCCCAGTGGTACATTTTTTCTAAAGTAGATTTTTGTGTAGTCTTGCATCGCCGTGGCAGTGTATAATCCTCGGGATATATCCAAGGGATTTCCAGCCATCCTCTTGGATTTCGTAACAATACTTGTGATTAGAAGACCTTCTACACAGAAAATTAAAATGCAGATGCATATTCACGGACTTAAAACACAGCGCAAGTCATCCAGCACCAAAGGCACAAGTCAGAGCCTGTGATGAGCATGTTTGCTGTCAGAGTGCAAGCTGTACTGAACTGACGTTTAGTGAATGGCCTAATTTTACAGACATAGACATATGACGGGTAACCACAGCTCACCTTAAAAGAAGTATTAAGTCTGTTTCCTTGGAGAGGTTAGCCTTATAAACACACTAGCCTGATTTCTAGCATTGAAGGTGTATGCCTGTGCTTCTGTCCAAGGGTCAGGCTTAATCACGATCCTCTTCACCGGAGCTGCCTTCTGGGGTCCCAAAAAGACTGCCCTGGTCTCCCCAGATCTGGGGGGACCTGACCCGGGTTGTCCCTGCTGGACCACTGTCCTGTGGCTCTCGTGAGTGGCCTGGCCCTGTGGGCTGGCTGCCTTCTCCGCCTTCGGCATTGCTGGAGGAGCACCGCTTTCTTCGCCTGACTTGCACAGCACCTGTGGGCACAGGGGTGGCCTGCCCATGGGTGGCAGGTCCTGCCGGGGCTGCAGGATGCCTCCGTCCCACCTGTCGCCTTGGCTTTGGTGCCTGTGGAAACCCTGGAGGCTGGGAGGAGGGAGAGATGCGGAGCGTGCACAGCTGCGTGCAGGCATGCCAAGCTCCTCTTGTATGCTGATGGGGAGAATAGATTTATAACAGAAGTAATTTTTTTTGGTGAGTCTGATGGATTCAATAAAAGTATGTCTGCACAATATATATTTTTTAAATATTGCTCATTAGTAAATTGGCACCGAGATAACACTGTGAAGCCAGTTTTAATCCTGCTGGCTGGGCTGTCAGTGCAAGTGAAATTCATATGAGAAAGGTGCCAGGAAGAGCAAGGATTTTAAAAAACCAATAAACGTACATAGACTTTCTCAAACACACGCACATACATCTAACCTTGCACCTAATCTGCTGTTAGGAAGAGAAGGTAAAATGTTTTCTTAGATAAAAATTATTCAAGGTTACTTGGGTTTTGGGGGTATGATGACTGCTTTAGGGGTTTTTAGGTACTGCAGTCAGCATCCCAATGTCTCTGTGTAAAGCAATATGATACATAAGTAATGCAGCTGGACTTGTGATCATGTCTGCCTCTTCAGCCTGCCGATGGAGAGGTCTCTTGTTACAGATTGCTTCTGAAGATATCACTTCAGTAGCGTGCAACCAGAAGGTTGGATAATGAAGGAGAAAAAAGGTCTTTGTTACAAGGAAAACTGTTGGTCAGTCTTGCAAACGGCGGAAGGTTAATCTGATCTGGTTTAAGTCACTCAGGTCATTGCAGGAAAACTCAGCTGAACAGTGCCAGCAAGTCGGGTCTTACTTTGCCATTGAGAAAGGTTTGTGTTCCCTGGTGAGTTTTTTCTTTTTGCCCCTTTTTTTCTTTTCTTTCTTTTTTTTTTTTTTTTTTTTTTTTTTTTTTTTTTGTTTGTTTTAAGAGGAGATAGGTGATTGTACTTGCAATTCTTGCTTATGATCCTAGCTGAAAGAGGAGCAGCCCTTCATGGAGAGAGATGAAAGACACTAGGAGTATTTTTCTTACATTCCAGTGTAAGCAGAATAGCAAAGTACATACCTGAGAAGTTTCCAAACACAACACACATCTATTTACATATTTGATTTCAGTGGTGATACATGATAACCTGGGATTTCATTCAAAGGATCCTGATGGGGATTTGAAAGTTCTTCTTCCCTGAATGTTCACAAAATAACTGCTGAAAGCTGAAGGACCTTTTGTTGGCGAACCAGATTCACAGAGAACAGGAGGCAGAGAGGCTGGAGACAGTTTTCTCGTGCTGAAAATCCTCTCTGTGCTTACAAGTGTGGGGGTAAATTCCTGGCCCTTTTGAAAGCGATGGGAATGTTTTGTCGGTGACTTCAATGGGCTTCACTCAGATTTCGGAGAGGCTTTGGTAACTCTATAGCTTGTTCTAACGCCTGTTGATGGACACAGCAGCTTTCCTGTTAGCTTGTTGCCCATCTTCCCAGCAGAGAAGGATCTGTCAGCTCCTGTTGGGAATGCATGGACACGGGCTTGCTACGATGGCACCTGACCCAGGAGCGAGGGACACATCTGAAGATGTGTTTTTTTCTCTCACTATTAAAACTGTAGTGTTGCATAATCAGTGGTGATTATGGGGGTTTATGTTTGAGACAGTGAGCTGTTGTGCTGTTTCTTTACCCCATATGTTTTAACCTGCCACAAGATTAAGATTTCTTTGTTAAGAAACAAAGATAGCAGTATGGTTTGTGTTTACATTCCCTCTTGGCTCCTTTGCATGACAGGTGATGTGTAAATAGGACTTTCAGAAGAGGAGAATTGAGGTCAGACCTTTCAGACTTTCTAAAATGTGTGGAGATTTGTATATGCTGAAAGATGGTCGGGAATGGAAAATTCAGTGTTTGCTGCTCTCCAGAATACTCCCAAGTAATTAGGTTACCCCAATTAAGCATTGCTCAACGGCTCAAAATTTAGACTTGAAAATAGCTCTCATGTGATGCATCAGTGTTGTTTGCATTACCCAGCCTCTGCATTTCAGCATGGATGAGGGAAAACAAGCCAACAGCCTGGAAAGCTTTAAAGGCAAGCAGAGAGGAGGGTCTGGTGAGTTCACATGAGGGAATTTTTTTTCAGGAGATTAATTTTGAAGCAGTCGTAAAGGCAGGGGCAGAAAGTGTCCACTGAGCACCGTGCACCTGAGGGGGACTCGCAGGTGTTGCCATGCGAGGTGCTAGTTTACCCCCGTTTCTAGCTACTCCAGCTTTTGCAAATAGGTAAATAGCCTTTCTTGCTGGGAGAGAAAGATTAGGCATGGGACTGTGCTACGTGTACTGCTTTGTCCTGAGAGGGGCCATCCCCTGGGAGGGACTCCATGCTCCTTTTTAAGAAATAGGAGTATTTGGCAGTGGTCACATCAAGTCTGTCTGGGTTGGAGTTTTGTTTTTGTTTTCCTGAAAGGGACTGGACAGTTTCCCCTTTCATTTTAGCCAGAGGTTTCAGCGATTTCAAGTGGCTTTTGATCCTCCTCCAGCTTCAGAGGTTTGGATCCAGGCAGTTGATTCAAGGCTCAGTGCTCAGCCTGAGTCTTCCATAAGTTAATACTTAGAGTTTTGTTTTATAGCAGAAGTGGTCTTCTGGGCAGTTTTGCAGCAGAAAAGTGTGCTTTCTTAGAAGAATTGAGTCTTATTCAACAGAACACACTCTCAGGACAGGAGAGTTTGTAAAGGACCAGGATTGTGGCTTGTAATTGCCTCGCAACTGCTCTGTGGCTGTAAAGTAGTAATAACACAAGTTTTTGCAATCTCTGCGCTGATTTACCTTAGCATACATTTGAAGATGTACACTCATGCATGCAGTCTGTAGTCCTTACTTTCTGGTGTCTTCCTACACGTTCCACAGGTGTTTCCTTATTGTTCAGGACAGCCTGCATAGGCAACTGGTTTCTTCCGAAATAAATTGTGTACCTTGTATGGAAGGACTATGCACTGAGGTTGGTGTTTCCTAAGTATTTCCCAATCCCGAAACACATTCAGATTTTCTAATCTTCTTTGCAAATGAGCAGCAATGGGGGACGGGGGAGGCACAGAGAGAAGGTTAGAGTGGCATCTCTCAGGAGATACACCACAGTGCTTACAGCCTGACTCTGAAAAGGGTTCTTCTATGAGCATTGTTTTTTGATTGCACACAGTGTCTCTTTTGATAAACTGGTTAATTCTTGTTGCCTCTGCTCTGACAGCACGTCACTTTGGTGGGGTATTTGTTCTTTAATGGTCCAGTCAAGGAAAACATAAGAGCTGATCATGCTGACACCCAGCATGGGCCAGTGGACCAGTACTGTATGGACCACTTAGATGAATGCTGGAGATGATATGTGATATCAAAAAAAAGGGAGGGAGAGGAAAGATGCACAGGGGATTTTTCTGACTTTTCTGCTTTTTTGGTAGTTTTTTTTTTTCTGGGTAGCCCAGTGGTTTGGCCTCTAATCCTGCAGATAGGTTTTTGAATTTTTTTAATCATCATTATTTTCTACGTATGTGGTTACACTCCAGCTCACAGAGACTGACAGAGAATTTTTGCTTTAGTTTTTTGGGCAAAGTGAGCCAAGGAGGAGGCAAGATTTAAGGTCGTGTCTCAGCACCCAAGGCTGGGGCTAGCTGGCCAAGAGAGATCCAGCTCCATTTTGGTGCCAAAACCCAAACTTGATTTTCAAAAGATTACAAGAACAGTTAGGCCCTTTGAAGATCAGGCCAGAAACATCCAGCTGGAAAATTTCGTTCTAGGGACTTTTGGAAAAATTAAAATAAAAAAACAAACCAAAAAACCCCCCAAAACCCCCATGCCTCAAAATACTGGATGCTGAACACCTGAAAATCTGGTGTAGTCTTTAAAGCCTGGCTAAGAGCACAAAAGGGGTTAATCCCTTTCTGATTGCTGTACATTAGCATTAGTAGCACAGTCTGGGGTCTGGGAAGAGAAGCTGGGTCTTTCTGTGCAAGCTTGCACCCACGTTAACTCACCATCCCCTTGCAGCAGCACTGTGTCAGGCAGCAATGCTTCTGTGTCATTCACAGGAGAATGATTGCGTGGACTCTATGTGAGGTTTTTGGTCATCAGATAAAGCAGTGTGCTCCTGCAGTTTTCCTCTTTGGTATTAAATTTGACTCCTCTTTGCATTTTGGGTTATGGAATAGCTGTGAACTTTTTCAAGAAGGGTTCATGGTGGATCTGACATAGCCCAGACTTAGTGGCTGTTGGTGTTGCATCTCATAGGAGGTGGACAAATATATGTGATTTTGGCCCAGCAGTTTTTCTTCATACCTGTAGGAGAGAGAGGAGAGAAAAAATGAAGCCATAGGTGATTGTTCAAAATACATATTTTGTCTTCCTTCTTTCTAGCTGGTATGAGTAGTATGGATTTTTTCAGGCTAAACAATGTTTCAGACTGAGCCTACAAAGACGAGTAGCTTCATGAGAGTAATTGTGAAAGGGTGACAGAGAGAGAAAGTCCAATGGAAAAAAAAAAATTAAATTACTTTGTGACTGATAAGATTCAGTTAAATCAGATAGTTCAGTGATACAGGAAAATTGCGTCCCTTTTTACAGTGGTCTCCAGACCAAATTAAGGAACATCCAAAGTCAGTTTTAGTTGCAGCATGTAAATACAGTTGAAGTTGAACTTGTAATATGATTTGGCCCAGCTCAGGGAGAAGAATTACAAAAGAATACGTAGGTCTAAAATGGCTTGTATTTTTACAGCCTTAAAAAGGCAATGGTAGCTTTTATTGGCAGGGTTTGATGTCCACAGTAGGACTCATATCCAGCTCCAGTGTGCTAGTAGAGATGAAGTGACACAAATTAGGGAGCGTGTAACAAGATGCCCTTCTCTTTGCATCTTCAAAATGACCCACAAAGCCAGGACTTAACCCATTTTGTACCAAGAACTGAATGCAGCAGCTTTGCTAGGACAACACCAATGATTTGAGTTTTATTTTACTGCTTGTCTTTGTGAGAACTTAACCTAAACCTTAACTTAACTCTAATTATGATTCTCCAACGGCTAACTACACTGTCTCAGTGTCCTTATTATGCCAGTTGCATTTTGACTCAAAGACTGCAGGATGTTTCTCACCATTAAAGAAATCAAGAATGCAAAAGACAATTACATAAGAGTGTCAAGGTCCATCAAAATCCAGAGCAATAGGAGTACCTTGAAGGAATTAATTATTTGCGTAACTGGAAACCAGACCAGCAGATTACTGTGCTATTGAGGTCATAGCTTTGGCTAGTCGCCTTTTGATTCAGGCTTGGTGAAGCAATGAGAAAGCAGCAGCAGAACCAGAAGCCCCTTGTCAGATTTTAAGTAAGGAACATATAATTTCGTAAACGTATCTTCAGAATATTCCATCTTTGCCTCATTGTACCTGACTTTTCAGTCTGGAGAACATCCTGGGGTTGGTTACTTCTCATATGTTTTCATAGATCTTAGTGTGTTTTAAAAGAGGAATAGCAAGTGGTTCAAGAGTGGGATATATGTCACAAAATCTGGTAATTATTCTGTTCTAAACCCATGCCCACCTAGATCTTCACTGGTGTATATTTTGTGGACATGTGGAGCTTGGCAGTGACAGTGTAGGCATTAAAAATAAACCATGTATCTGTGCTATGTGAACACTGCCAAGTGTCTTTGCTCTGAGAACTCTATAGAGTCTGCTAGTGACATTTATTGAGTCTTTGTAGCGAGTTTATGGCATAATAATTACATGTATGGATTCCCTGCTGCATATCAAGAGCTCAGTGGGTCTCGTTTACAAAGAAAAAGTTAGCTAATGTAGGAGGAAGTTACTTCAGGATTGGCTTCTGTTAGCGTAACTGGTGAAAGAAAGTCATGTTTAAAGAGCTGCAGCAGGAGTCCCTGTAGAAGTGAGGTTTTGTTTCTTTGTTTTTTCTCCAAGGAGAATCACCTCAGGACTCTAAAATCCACTGTCTTAGTGAAGCTGTATTGAGGCTTCCCTGAGTGACCGCAGGGGCAGGTCCAGGGGTCAATATTGGTGGTAAAAGAGGGAAGTGGTTTCAGTCTTCAGTTGTTCTGATGTTCAAAAGGGTCATCCAGCAGTTGGATCCCCAACTTGTTCTCTTTCTGTCTGTCTTTCTGATGAAGAAAGCTCTGTCTTCCTTTATCTATGTCTGTCTGTCTCTCTTGCTAAGTTTTGGCATATCTGTGTGCAGTAAATACTGAGACTGAAGGTATCATGGAATGGGGAATCGTGAACCATCCGCTCCCCTTTGACATGGATAGATTTTGTAGCTAGGGATCGTTCAGTGGAAGTTGCCTATCTGCCAGTTTCTGGTATGAGTTCTTCACCAAAAACAGGTGCAGTATCAGAACACACATGTCATGTCTTTCATTACGCTGTAGGTGCATGCATACCATGTTCTCCAAGAAGAGCTGCTCCAGAGCCATTAGGCCTCAGCCAAAAGCCTTATCTGCTGTGTTCCCAGCAGTTTTATTCTGACTTTCAGTGCAGTGTCCCTCCTCAATAGCAAATGGTTGATGACAGATAAAGGTAATAGCTCATCGGCAGCTTTGTAGGTAAAAACTGGAATATCGGAGTAAGTCTCTTACACTGCTTTTGTACCATCTGACTTTGAAGTCTTGCTGCAAGAGGCTGGAAGCGATGTCTGAGCAGAGAGCGGCGCAAGTGTTTCTGTCCAAGAGCACTGATTAGCTAATGGATGTGCTCATAACATAATGTCACAGCAGGATAGAGTTTCAGAGTTAATGGAAAGCTGATGTACAACTGATTTACCTCTGAGGGCCAATCCCAGTTCCCAAATATAACCTGTAGGCCTCCGTATTTTGGTTCACTGTATTTATATATCCCCTTTCATTGCAGAGAGGCGGCTTCCAGCAGGATTCTGCAGTCACGTCAGGGTCAGGAGGGGTGAGCAGAGTAATTATCCATGCGCTTTGGGAGCCCAGATGCATTAAACAAGTTTCTAATTTCTTGGAGAGACTTTCCCTGGAAAAGAGGAGAGGGTTTGTGACCCAAGTGTGCCTGACAGGAAGGACAGGATCCTGCTGGAAAGATGTGCCATTACAGCTGATGAGCTGCCCGTCCTTCCAGCAGTCTTGCACATGCTGCTTCACTTACGACGTCTGGATGTCCTTAAAGGCGGCCTGACCTGGCTTGTGGCAGGGACCCGTATGTTGAGCAGAGAGTAAAATTCACACAGGGAGAGAAACAGTGTCATNCGACGTCTGGATGTCCTTAAAGGCGGCCTGACCTGGCTTGTGGCAGGGACCCGTATGTTGAGCAGAGAGTAAAATTCACACAGGGAGAGAAACAGTGTCATGTTATGCAGGGTGGCTGCTGCTTGTTACAAAAAATATGGAGGATTTGCTATCAGTGAGTTGAAATCTAAACAGCCTAAATGGTCCTAATAGTTAGAGGGGTTAGGGAAGCTTGCCAGAGCGTGGAAAGCATAACAACTGCATTTAATAACAATCAAGCTACTCTTATAAATATTTGCATGTGCTGCTTCAAAGCCTACTACATGGTCATTCATGTACTGCGGTTACAAAGATGAGGAGGGGAAAAAAAAAAACTGAGGGCAAGAAGAAAAGGGCACTCCATGTTTTGTAGCTGCTGTAATAAAGAATGGGCAAAGCACCAGAAAGAAAAGAAAAAGGAAAAGAAACCCTCCAAAGTTTAATAAACACAAAAGGGAATAAAAATAAATCTTTGGAGCATTTATTACAAGCGCTTGATGGAAGGATTAGATTGAAACTCTCAGCCTTTCCATTGTGGGTGTATGTGTGAAGTTGGCCTGTCTGGCCTCTTCCAACAAGAAAAGAAAAGTTGTTTACATTTCCTAACTTGGGCTGTGCATATAATTGATTTTTTTGTTGTTGTTTCAATAGCAGAAATGAAAATTCAGAGGGGGGAAAAAAGCCTCGTTTGGATACAACTGAATTTAGGTCTTTTTCCTCACGAGAACAAAAGCCCAACTCTCAGAAGAGCTGTGTCAGAGTGTTTTGTTTCTCCTGAAATGTCAGTACATGCAGTACTTGGGAGGAAAGCTATAGAAATGCAGGGCTTAGTTCATCAAACACAACTGTGTAAGGCAAAAGCGTCATCCTTTTATGCAGGAGCTTCCTGACTTGGGGAATATCTCCAGCATGAAACAAACTCCTTCCATTCCCACTTTCAGTTTAAGGGAGCTTGACCCCATCTCGCTGTCCTCCCAGGAGCGATGCCTGGGGGTCTACACGCTGTTTGGATGGTCAGTCAGAGGATGTGTTCAGTCTCTCCTGTTGACGATGCTCCAACCGGGAGCAGTACTGCAGACTGTGGAGTGTTTTGGGATAGCTCTTCTGCACCCCTCCCATTGGTACTTTTCTGCTCTGTCAGAGCAGGGCTGCTTTCTGTCCTAGCTGCTGGCACAGGAGCTTAGAGGATGCTGGACATTGAACAAAGTCAGTAAGAAGCACAGAAACCACAGTGTCCTTATGCACTTAAACACTCACATACCAGAATACTTCTTAACCTGGCAGTTTCAACTGTGTGTAAAGCAGGTGATGAAGTTTCAGCACGTTCAAGAAAAAAAAACAACAACAAAATAATAAAAAAGCTAAACTTGTGATGCTCAGTGTTCAGCGGGCTAAAGGGAGGAGGAGAGATGCTGCCTTCACCTTCTCCAACTGCATTTTATAACTTGTCTCAACTGTACTGTGGTGATTGTGATTATGATTATTACAGCTGGAAGTCTTCAATTTTTTGAGGGTTGAATTAGTGAATAATTTGAAGATGATAAAAATGGAATCTTTCATTGCATTTACTCTTCCCTCTCTCCAAAACAAAAGAAATCTGTGTTTTCCTAGCTACAGGAAACATATTGATTTAATTCCACTCATTAATGATAATGGTTCAAAGAATACTTACGGAGTCTAGTCTGCAGCAGGGTAACTGTGTTTGCAGACTAACTTGGTCAGAGTCATCCTGGCGTCTACTGGAGTCATTGGGCCAAAACCAGAGGGGAGTCCAGAGGAATCTAACTGAGTCTGAATTGATACAACTGTCAGGTTAAGGTGGAGTCACAGAGAGAGATAAATTGCAGCATCTGAGATCACTTAAAGGCTAATCCAAAACCTTGTAGACTCCATAGGGTTCTTTCCATTGCCTTAAAGAGAGTTGCAAGTCTCAATTCTCAGTCTTAATGTTGATTAATTTTCATGCAAACCCAATTCTGCAGTCAGCCATTCTTTATCAGAGGAAGGGTTCCAGCTAGTAAAAATCCTATTTTTTTTCAGCTGTCCATCTATAATGCCTGTTCCTGAATTGACTTCCCATGGATACTGTTGTGCATGATAGAATAAAGAAATCAAATTTCTTATGTGGGTTTTGGCAAGATATGAAACTATCTTATAAGGGAGATGAAACTTCTGTAAGACAAGAATTCATTCTTATTCATGGTGGGTGTCCCACGCCTGCCTTCCAGTGGAAGATAAATACTCATTCTCTGTGTATACGAATGCACATATGTGAACACAAAAACATGCACACTGAAAGGGTATTCCTTCTCTGTCTATCTTCTTTATATATGAAAGAGAGAAAAAATGTAAATGCAGAGATGGTTCTGGAAAATCCATTCAGATACATATTCACAGATTTGTAATGCACAGTATCTAAAATATAGAAACTGAAAGACAGACTACAAATATAGCACAAGAAAGTTCTAGAAATAAGTCAGAAACTAAATCTAAATCAAGCTGACAGTTAAATAAGACTTCTCAATCTGAAATAAAGCCAAGATGGACAGGGTTTGTCTGTGCCAGGGTAAGTGGCTGGCTGCTAGTTTGGCTTGTCCACAGGGAATGAAATGGTAGGTTGATGCCTCAAATAGATGACAGGGAAGGACCACTTACAACTCATCCTGGAAGCATTGATCTTACATATACATATTATTATGCCAAATTATATTCCTAGTAGGATTAGGTTTGGCTGAAGAACAAATAGTAGTCTTGGAGTTTCCTATAGCAGAAAAATAAGTTGAAGAGATTATTTCTCTCTTAAATGATGATATAATCTCTGAACCGAGTAGCTTTTATAAGAATTTGCAAAACATATTGAAATTAAGATCATCGTTGCATAAAGTTAAGCTTTTCCCAGAAGACCTTCATCTCGTATTTTGAGAGAGACCAGCACTAATGTGTTGCTCATGGGAGAGAGGAGCGGTTCTGGTGCGGGGGTAATTTGCATCCATTTTTCTGCAAGTTCTCACTATAAGATTGTAGCAGTTTTCTGTCAATAAGCCTGGTAGGCAAGAATACTGATAATGATGCTTTGGGGTATATTTTCGAGCACTGCAGATGTGAAAATTTGAGAACCTTTTTTTTGTTTCTTTAATTAAATGGGATGATAAGGAAGCCTGGGGCTTCCTGCTCATATTTATACCTCTTACCCATTTGACCTTACTGAGGGTCTGCTTTGGGAAGTACTCTTTCAGAGGATTTTTTTAAGCATTTTGAGAACTTGTCATCTCTCACTTATAATGCATCTACAGTTGAGGCTGAGATTATTTCTTTGTCATGAAAGATTTTCTCATAGCTAGGATTATTTTTAGGATTTTTTACCTCTGATAATTTAAAAAAGAGATTTGGGCTGAGTTATGCAGAGGAAGCGCAAGCGCGTTTGTGAATTTTGTGAAGACAAAATCAGTTTGCTTTATTCCTTGTGTGACTGACGTGTACTTGGTATTTATCCTGTAGTCAGTTTGAACTTAGAATTATTCAAAGAGCTACAACAAATCGGTTATTAAATGTGTAACTGTACGTGATGTTGCCTCGTGTAGCTGGGAGCTGCTGTGTTGCTCAGAAGTTCAGGTAATAGCAGCCAGTCTAGAAACACTAAATATTTGAAAGAAGGTCTTTAAGTTATTAATATGTCTTATTGATATGAGTAAATATTATTAAGGATTTATTCCAACTACGTTTAATAGTTAGTAGTTAGAAATAAAGGTAAATATACTGGACTTGGCTTCTCCCATCTCTTTACATAGAAGTGATAACTTGTGTGTATTATATCTATTAAGAATTAGGTATCTTCCAGAAGAAGGTACTTTATTCGATTGATAGGTGCCTGGATTAATGGCCTGGATAGCCGAGGGAGGCAGTGGAGCAGGAGGCCTTGCCAGGATTTGAGACAAGGCCTGGGTCTTTCATGGGCGCTGAACCGCTCACCTCCCTAACATCGAGGCTGTCATCTCCTGCTACTGCATGACAAATCCTGAGCTACGTGACTAGTGGGAAAACTTCATGTTTTGTAATTATTATCTGAAGTCTTCCTGCTGGCGTGGCCCCAGGGAGGCCTGTGAGCTTTGTTTCCTCAGCTGAAAATCACACCCCCGCCGCCCCCCAAATACAATTTTCCTCTTTCTTTCTGTTCTTTATCCACTTCAGTTTTCACACTGTAGAAGAGGAAACCTTTCCCTCGGTTTGAATGGAGATTTTTGTCAGGGCCTTTGAGTCATTTCGACTCCTCTCTGAGTTTGGGTCTGCAGTTTGAGGAGGGCCTTGCCAGTCAGCAGGGCGAGGAGGGTGTCGCGCACACAGGGAGGGTGGTCGGGGCGCAGTGCCTGGGTTTCTCTTCGTGCTGCCAGCCAGGACGGGGTGGAAAGGCCTCAGATGATCGCTGAACCTTTCAGGGTAACCTGGGTTGTGCAGAAGTGCTTTGCTGCTTAGCCTCAGTCAGGGTTTACAGCTGGGAAGGAGGAAGAGATTGTTTTGAAACCTAAACTGATACCTTTAACACTGTTATTGAAGACTTGAGTCCATTTTTCGAACTGTTTTCTCTGCTTTCCCCCGATACACAGTGAGAGGTGGTTACGTTTACGGCTTTTACTACTTCAAGTGGTCAAAATTCATGTAATTCTGTTTATAATGTCTGCTACCTGCTTGCCTTTTCCCTCCCTTTCTTCTTCCTCTTCTCTTCCTGCCCTTGTCACTGTAATCAGAATGAATATTTTGTTCCAATAAAATCCTTTAATAACTAAATAGGAAACAAAATCTGAAGCTGACTAATTTATGCTTCATATTCTGGGGGAAAATGGGCTTCAGACAACATACAGATCAGATGAGTTGCTGTTACTTGTCATCTTAGTGGATCCGTGTGAACTCTGTGCAAGTCTGAAGGCATTTGCCAGATACCAACTGCTACGATTTTTTCCCGATTTATAAGCATCCGGGTTTTTCCATCAGTGTGTTGAAAGAGGGGACGTTTTAATGCATGACCTGAAATAGAGTTGGAAATAGTTGTTAATCTCTATTGATATGGTATTCCTATAATCAAACATGGGATTGTTTTTTTTTAATTAAATAAAATTGTTAATAATATTAAATTGGCTATTGGAAACTGAATCATGCTACAGATATTTCACTTACTGAGGCTGTCTTGTATTACACTGTTTGAAGGAACAATGTATTTTATCATTAAAAAAACCAATAAAATCACACTGCCTTCTTGCAGATGCCATCCCACCGAGCTATTACAGCCTTTACTTCCGAATCGTCAGATTTGATGTCTCAGCGATGGAGAAGAACGCCTCCAACTTGGTGAAGGCTGAGTTCAGGGTCTTCCGCCTGCAGAACTCGAAGGCACGGGTCTCGGAGCAGCGGATAGAGCTGTACCAGGTATGGTGGCACCTCGCATGTGTCAGCTCCCCATCTTTCTGCAGCAAACCCGTCTTGTACCTGTCTAGCAGGTGGAACAAACCACAGGGAGAAGCGGTTGAGTCCCGTCTTTCCAAAGTGGCCTCTTATTTCCCATGCCTTTCCTAGAAGGGACTTAATTCAAAATTATGTGATGCTGAAATGTGCAAACTTTTTCTAGCAATTGTGCCTCAGGACTCCAAAGTTTTAGCATATAATGGTAAGTGACAGAACAAGACATCGAGCAAGTCATCCCCAGGATCTCTGTCTCCCAACACTTGGCCTGTATGGTAGTTTACATAGAAGTCAAATTCCTCTCTCTGGCCTGTGTTTAGGAGAAGCCTGTTAACCATTCCTTGCAGAAGTGGCATTGTTAATAATTGAGTTTCAAAGCTTAGCAGTTTCAGACCTGGCTTCTGTATAGTAGCCCAGGGGTTGAGGCAAGGGAGTGGACAATTCAGGGAGTGAGGAAGAAAATGACCCCATGACTCTCTCACTCCAGAGTGTTGGTAAGATTGATGTCATTTAATCTTTAAAGACTTTAAAGCTACTAAATTCACTTACATAGAGTCTGTGCGTTTGTGCAAATATTGTCTAGAGCATATTTCATCTAAAGCATAGTTCACTTTGCCGAGAAACACGGCAACTAAAACGGGCTCAGCTCCCAGCAGTTTTGTGCTGAGTAAAACCTATGGTTGTTCCAGCAACCCGGGACTTGTTCTGCTGAAAACCTATCCTGGCTGCCAGATAGGATACCACCTTGTTAAAAGTGTATCGAGCCCCTCTTTGGCTGTGTTCTTGCTGCTCTCATTAGCTATGCCTGAGCACTGCCCTGGATTTGCAGCACTGTAGAGTCCGGTTCAGATCCAGTGGGTGCAAATTTGAGTTAGTCTTCTCCCTCACTTTCAATGTTCACCTTTTTCTGCTTGGTCTGGCCAAGCACAAGCCAAACTTGGAGCAGAGAGGCGGGAATTTGGGTCACTTGCTGAAGTGACAGTATAAGCCAACCTTAGAGGCTGACAGCAGGAAAAGGCGCACTGGACTGTTAAGGCATTGTTTAAACATAGGAGAAGCATGATTCCTAGCTGAATGTGGTTCAGGTCCACAGGTGGTCACTGGGCGCTTGGCTTCCTGACTGCGACCTGGCTGCCTTCCTTCCCAAGGACAGGCTGGCAGAAAAGTTGAGTAAATAATAAATAATGTGTCAATTGGTAAAAGAGAAAGCTAGGAATCTTTAATGAGAGTCACTGGTGTCATCTATATATAACAGCTGTCACAGAGAATTACACTACGAGTCCCTGTGACACTGCCACACCAGCCTGTTGAAACGATTGTATGTTCTGGCTTGACCTCACTGTTCAGACATCCTAAAAGGAGTTGATGGCATCTCTGGGCTTTCTGTTGTTCTACTTTTGAGGGCTGTTAGTCAGCCACCTGAAAGGAGTACAGCTGCAGTTGCCTGAGCTCGGTTCATTGCCTTTCCATGTTTGAGGAACGTGGGACACAAAGGGTTCAGCAGAGGTAGGGAAGAAAGGGCCTTTGCTTGGCTGGGATTTTGCCTTGTGATGAGAAACAGCTGGAGTTTATTTGAGAGAGCCTGACTCCAGCAAGCCTGTGCCCATGGAAATGACTGACACCTGCATCCAGGGCAGGTACTTGGGTCCTTTAGATAAATATATAGCTGGTGAGTAAGGCAGTTTCTTTTTTAGGCTGGGTGGGGCACACTGAGTGAAGTGTTAGGTGAGTAATGAGTGCAGGTTATTGTAGCATTAGGTCTTTTCTCCACCAAGTAACAGGCAAGCCAAAGGCAGTGAGCTCTGAGTGTGTGTTTGTGCCGGGCATATTTTAGGCATGTTACTTTGCTCCTTTGCCTGTAGAGAGGCAAGCTGTCTCTGGAGCATTTCCCTTGCAGAGCACCTATTAAAATCATAAAAGCTGCCTCTTGGTTCCTCTCTCTGCTTTACTTCTTACAAGTTCCTGTAGCCGTCTTCTGCTGGTTGTTTTTTCCACCCTTGGTCATATTTATTTCTTGCAGTCTTGTATGGAGCTCTCCCCAAAACCTTGTGTGGAGGTATTATCTTAGCTCTGTGATGGCCAGTCTGAACTGCATGGGTTCCTTGCCAGCAGCTCTATTGCAGGAGCACCAGAGTCCCTAAGTACTGCTGCATTTAATCTCCATCACAACATGTGAGGTTAGCATGCAGTGTTTGACAGGAAAAGCAAAAGCAGTGAAAAATTGAAGAGGAGGGACCCATGATCCTTATGGGTCCCTTCCAACTTGAGATATCCTATGATTTGTAGGACAGTGCTATAGAAAAGATCCTAAAATTTAGTATGTGAATTTTAGAGATTAGAAAGAAGAAAATCTAAGGAGCTAAAGGTGAGGAAGGGTGGGTAGGGGAGGCATTGGTGCCACAGTGATGCTAGAGGAGCTTCAGGGCTGCATAATGATAGATTGATAGAATCATAGAATCATAGAATGCTTTGGGTTGGAAGGGACCTTTAGAGGTCATCTAGTCCAACCCCCCTGCAGTGAGCAGGGACATCATCAACTAGATCAGGTTGCTCAGAGCCCCGTCCAACCTGACCTTGAATGTTTCCAGGGATGGGGCCTCCACTACCTCTCTGGGCAACCTGTTCCAGTGCTTCACCACCCTCATTGTAAAAAAATTTTTTCCTTATATCTAGCCTGAACTTCCCCTCCTTTAGTTTAAAACCATCAGTCCTTGTCCTGTCACAACAGGCCTTACTAAAAAGACTGTCCCCATCTTTCCTATAGGCCCCCTTTAAGTACTGAAAGGCTGCGGTCTCCCCGCAGCCTTCTCTTCTCCAGGCTCAACAGCCCCAACTCTCTCAGCCTGTCCTCATAGGAGAGGTGCTCCAGCC
>VYZW01041384.1:23870-44657 GCA_013401315.1 Balaeniceps rex | reverse complement strand
AGTTCATCGGTGAGGATGGATATTCTTTGTACCATTGGATACATGCAGTGATGATTTCTTGTACTTCTACAAATGCCTTTCATGCCAGGTACACACTGCCAGCTCTCGACTTTGTCTTTTGGCGGCAATGGGATTGGGATAAAGGCATTTTCTTTTGGAGACCAAGGCACAGTTGATTCTTCAGAACATATCTAAGACCAATTATAGTTAACATCAGGAGATTGCTTTTGGCACATTACTTACTTTTAGATCCTTACATCACTGCCAAAACTGAGGTATGCAGTTTCTGGAGTCTTTGGAAAGATATGACTGTGCAGAAAGGAAGAAAAATGAGCCAAGTTCTTATGTCCCATTTGCCTCACACCGCTCCCCCCCCTCCCCACCCCAACACATCTTTGCAGAATGACAGCTGCATTACCTCCTCAGAAACACTTGAGTTGACCTGATAAAGACCAAAGGCAAAGGCAAAGTTATATTTGTACTTCTCTGGGACTTTCCCAGCATTGATTACTGATTCTCTCATCCCTCTGGCACTTCTGAGCAATGGTAGTCCCCTTGCTGCTGCCAGACTTTCTGTAAACAGTTGTTCAAACACTTTGTTTGAAGGTTGCCTCATAAAAAGGAGTCCCAGTGTTCAATGTTTGAGTGCCCTCAGTTTCTACTGGAGAACTCAGCATCGCCTACTAGGGGCACTTAGTAATTTTATGGACTTGGACCAACATCTTCTCATGTTTTTTTGCTAAATGTGTTGATCAGAAAGAAGGCAAAGAGCTTGTCATGCTGCTGTTCTTCTTATAAGACAAATGGTATTGTGGGAGTTGCACTGTTGGCCTTTGAAAGGTCCAGCACTCCTTTGAAATATATAAGGAGACTCTACATGTTGGACAGAATCTGGCCTTTTCAAGCCTGCTTTTCTGTTTAATTATGAAAAGCCTAATTTTATCATGATGACATAATTTCACACCTCTTTTGAAATATTTTTCTTTACATGTATTATGCAGTTTCACCATTGTTTTATTCCAGCAGCGTTTGCTAGATGTCAGGTTGGTCTGGGCTGAGAAAATAGGAAACAGTGAGACATCGTCAGTTATTCATTTGGAGGTGGACTTGGATGGTTAAAGAGAGGAAGAATCCGAAACAATATGTGAAGTTGCACAGCTGGCATGCCAAAAGTTACAAAGCAATGTTATCTTGTGGTATCTTGTTTGGAGTTGACTTAATGTTGCATGGCATTCCAGCTTCCTTCATAGCAAAACTATCAACATAGTAATAACAGGAAACCAGAAGCCTGTTAGCAGCCAGAAGTCTCGTTGTTTTCGTCCTAGAGGTAGGGTAAATAATAGCAGGCTATGCTTGTACATGCGTGGGGAGGCGCTCACTGAATTGTTTAGATAGGAGGAAGACTGTGGGCACTTGAAATTTTAGGCGTGCAGTGCTGTGTATTGAAAGGGAAGGCCTGGGTTTCTTATGTACAGGTATTTTTTTATTGCATGCTCAGTAGCAAGCTTTGCTGAAACTTCTGACACAAATACAAATACAGCTGGCATCAAAGTTTGGATGGAAGCAGCATCACCTGTTGCACAAATCCGTGTGCGGCCACAATTCACACCAGGCTGTCTCTGCATGCCCCAGAGTTACCTGTATGGACAATAACTTTTTTTGTGTTTTATGTATGACTAGTACCTGAAGTCAGAGGGAATGCTGGAAGCATGAATAAGGCAATACCATACAGATAGTTGTGGATGAGCAATATAATATCTTCAGTGTACAGACTACATTGTACAGGCTTTAGCATCTGATATTATGCTCTAACCAGTGTAAGTATTACTGAAGAAGGTAAAATAGCGTCGTTTGATGTTCCAGTTACTATGATGTCTTGGCCACTTTGTTGCAGGACAAGTTTTCAGGGCAGTCTTTCTCTTAGGAAGGAATATGGGATGGCATGTTTTGCTTGGGAGCATAAACTGATTTCATTAGGGTATTTTTGTATCACCTTCCTTGCCCCATGCACCTTAAGAAAATTCTTTCTGAAAACGTGCCTGAATGTACATCTGCTGCATAGATGTTTGAGCTGTAATAGTTTCTTCTGCTATTTTATAATGTTGGTGGTCCATTTTAATAGAAAACAGGTAAATGTTAACCTGTAGGCAATCATATTTGTTGTTTCTTGCAGGTTCTAAAATCTAAAGAATTATCATCACCAGGACAGCGCTACATCGACAGCAAAGTAGTTAAAACAAGAGCTGAAGGAGAATGGTTGTCTTTTGATGTCACTGAGGCTGTACATGAGTGGCTCCATCACAGAGGTGACAGCAAGTGCTCTTTGCCTTCACTCCTGTCCCAACTGCTGCTCCATTAACTCAGCAGTGTTTCAGAGTCATTCCATATGTAAAAACCAACTCCACTTACTTTTATGTTTTGCAGACAGGAATCTTGGATTTAAGATAAGTTTACATTGTCCGTGCTGCACCTTCGTGCCTTCCAATAATTATATCATCCCAAATAAAAGTGAGGAGCTTGAAGCAAGATTTGCAGGTAACGAAAGAAAAAAAACTTTTTAAAATGTTGTGGTGCTTACTAATTGAGGAGGGAAACAAAGAGCCGTTATTGCCTCTCTAAATGGCATTCAGCTGATTGAAAACTTGCTTGTTTGAGAATCTTGTTTCTCAGTTTGTAGGAAATGGTATTGAAGGCGCAAGGGTAAAACTATATCAGCTGAACTATTCTAAAACCAGATGGCACGAATAAGCCATCTCATTCCATGCATGCAACTTCGATGTCCTTCAGGGTCTGTGTTACAATTTGCAGCATGCACACCAGATACACATACAATTTTGGATGTAGGGAAGACTGTTGCACAGTTGACGATCCACTGGTGGATAGTCATGAGAGAACTTGCTGAATATTTTCAAAATAAACCCTTTGACTGCTGTCCATCCTAGCACTGTAACGGTTCAGGCTTAGTAGAGAAGGCTACTGCTGGAAAGTAGAATTAGGATGGTGTTTGGCACGCGTATAAGCTGCTTGCAGTAGATACGTGTGTGAGCATGGTGCGTCTTATGAGTGTTAAACAATATTTGTGGCAAATTTCCAAAGTATAGGTAAGGCAACAGGTGGCTGCTTTGCTTACAGAAGCACCTTCCTTTGTTCTCATTGAGTATAGAAGGTCCCAGTCTTTGTAAGTACCTGCACACCTACTTCCAGCTCTTCAGGCACACTAAGTATTTCCAGCTATTCCTCCCTCCCCCCCCCAGTCATATCAGTATTTTAAATTACTCTGAGCAATGGCATCAATCGCTTTGGGAAGAGCTGAACAATAGGTGCCAGACTTGTATTAATGTCCTACAGTGTTTTACTGTGAGTGCATTGTGGGTTGAAGAAACAGCAATGGTGTGCCTGTCTATGTGCTCCTACTTCCAACAGTGGAAGTCTGATTCTCAGGTGAAGTCAACAGAACTACATTAGTTAACATTGATTTTCTCTGTGTATTTACAATGGCACATAGAATTTTTTGTAACATATTTGTATATTAGTTACACAAAGTATTTTTTATGCTGACAGCTTGGTAAAAACTTAAAGATTGGATTGATTGAGCATTTAAAATAAACGGTGTGTAGTTAGGGTTACGGATATATGTGCTTCTTATGGACAGCAGACAAGGTGATACAGAGTAAATATATGAAGGTCACGTAAGCTCCCTTGTGTTTTTAAGCCATTAAAGTTTCAGTTTCAAAAAGGGAAATGTTATTTAATTGACTGTGCTATAGTTGTCATCCGCTAGTACATATAAAACTGTGGCTATATTAGAACTAACCCAAGTTCTGTTTATACAGTTCTCACTTATTAAAGTATATCATGATTTGGTTCATTTGTTTTCCAAGGATTTGACTATATTCCTTGTCAAGTATTAAGTTTTCCTAACCATTGTTTCACTGTGCTGGAATTGTTTCTCTAAGTAAATACATGTACTGTACATGTGATTAAAGCCATTGTGTGTATTTAAAAAATTGTTAGTATGATATTTGGTCACTGCAGTTGCAAATGTCACAAAAAGAAAAGTGTTATCTTTTTCTCTTTAGATAGTATTATCTGGTTCAGGAGGTTAATTTTCAAAAGGGTCTTAGCAACAGGCATAACATGAGCTGTTACGACTCCTAGGAAAGGCTAATACCTTGAGTCTTTTGCATGTGCTATTGCCATGATAAGAAGCTATTAAGGCAGTTAGTGTTTCAAGAGAAAATACAAAATGTGAGGTCATTGATTGCCACTTCAAGAAGAAATATTTTCATCAATGTCCTTGCCATGCCCATACAAAAGAAGGGGCTAGAATAACTGGCGTTCTGGGAAAAATCAGCAGATTTAAATAAACTGGCAATGGGAGACAGAGAATTTACAAGCATTAGAAAGAGGTAAATGTGATAGAGAGAACTAACGGGATGGAAGTAAGTAGTGGGAAATGCAGGTGAAGTATCCAGAGCAGCTCTAATGGTGTTACAAGGTTTTAAAAGATACATAGCTGTTAAAAGATGGGAATACTGCTCTAAGTGAAATGCCAAAAGCATAACTGCTTGGGGCATTTGAAACTAGGCAATGCAGATGCAGTGACTGAAGTAATCTTTTCTGTTACTCTTTTCAGGGGTTCTGGTAAATGTACTCAAAATGCCATTAAATGGCTGTGAATGTGGGAGGGCTGATACAATAGATAGCATGAGAACTGTGAATATCTTAGGGATCTTGGGTTGAAATTTGCCCCCACTTCCCCAGTAAACATGCTCAGCTGACACCATCATTGCCCAGTTTCTCAGAGAATTTTTTTAAAGAGATGGTTTATTTAATTTGTGAAGAAAAAGCAACACAATGTTTATCACCAAAATGTATTTTTTGAAGGTATTGATGACTACACATATTCCAGTGGTGATGTGAAAGCTTTAAAGTCCAATAGGAAAAAATACAGTGGGAAGACCCCACATCTTCTGCTAATGTTATTACCCTCCTACAGACTTGAGTCGCAACAGCCCAGTCGGCGGAAGAAGCGTGCTCTAGATGCTGCCTATTGTTTTAGGTAACTATGCATCCATATTCAGTATACTTATATAGTAGTACCAGCCTGTGAGTTGTAATGCAGTTGCTTATCATGTTTCCTTACGGTTGGCATTTATACAGAGCGCGGACCCTCATCCGTAGACCCATGGGGTCTGTGTGCAGCAGGTATCTGCCCAGCGGTCTCCAATCCTGCAGAGACAGTGGCAGATGAGGAAGGTTGTGGCCTTAGAAAGCAGAAGCTGAGTTCCACCTGGGATGATTCCCAGACCCATCAGCCCCATAATTGCAGCCAAATTATCACCTCCACTGTGCTCACCTACTCAGAGAGGCCACTCGGTAGGACCTGGAGAAAAATACTTCCTAGCCCTCCAGGGAAACCATGAGCTTTGTCTGTATAAGCAAGTCCTGCCATGTCTAAGCGTCTGATTTCAGTTACAGTATAAGCTACTATTGATGTGATTTGATTGTGAATTTTTGGGACTCAGACTTGCCGGCCTGTAAAGCATCATTCAGGGAGCAAGCAACTGGATTATTTTTATTCCCTGTGTTGTCTTTGTTATGACCAGTGTGTTTGTCTGTATTTTATTTCCCAGGAACGTGCAGGATAATTGCTGTTTGCGTCCACTTTATATTGATTTCAAGAGGGATCTTGGCTGGAAATGGATTCATGAACCTAAAGGATACCATGCTAATTTCTGTGCAGGAGCCTGCCCATATTTGTGGAGCTCAGATACTCAGCATAGCAGAGTAAGTAATGACTTTGCTAATTTTCAGCTTTTGTTTTATAACTGCAGAGTGAAATATGTTTCTAGGACTGACATAAGCACCAATGCCCAAAGCTTGTATTTATTATCTCAATAACTAAGGATCATGAAATGTGGCCCTGTAGAGGGATTCACACATGGCCTCAAGCTAGTGTTGAAGCAGTAGGAACGTATTGGCCCAGAGATTTTTTTTTGTAATGTGTTCATCGATATGACATATGGATGGATTGAATGCTTTTTCTGAGTATGAGCTTGGTGTAGCTTTGGGAGGCTGCCTGGGAAGGGATCTTTTATTCTAGAGCATGAGTGGAAGATGGCACAATGAGTTTGGTCAGCAAAGGCACTGAGGGAGGCACTATCAGACTAACAAAAGGGCTGAGTCGTACCACCTGATTATCACCTAATTTTATCACCTGCCATTTTTCATTTTTCATTGTTACTCATATGCTACCACACTGAATTTCATGAAAATGTACTGATAGATGTGCTTCTTTTACTTCAAAAGATGTATTCATTCTTGTACTTTGAAAAATTATATGCGAAGGAACCTTGTGTCTGGGGTGCTGAAGAACCAATAGTTGTCTCGGATGGGACTTTTTATTTTAGGGATTAGATGTGGTATTTTAGCCAACTGCCTTAGGATGAGTAGTATTCTGCTGTGAAGTGCTTTTTTCTCTCAACTGTCAATAAGGATGTCTAGACAGTAAATGCAAGAGGTAGACATTTGCATCGCATTTGTCATAAAGTAAGAATTTCACCCTCAGGTCCATACCAAGAATGATGTCTTCCGTTTTTCAAGCCTCCCTTAAAATACCAGATCAGTGTCAGCCAGCAGGGAGAACTCTTCATGTACAAGGGGCAGCTTGCTTTCCCTTTGGTCTGTAAAGCTATAATAGTGTGCTCTTCCTGAACTTACAGACCCAGGTATAGGTATCCTTTGTAGCTGTCACTGGCTGTGGCATTGTACTATTAGCAATGACAGCAGGCAGAGGTATAAATAAGGTAAGTATGTTTCCGTGCTGGTGTGGAGTAGTAGTGTACACGTTTTGGAGCAGCACTTGTTTTTAAAGGAAAGAGGAAGAATAACTGTCATGGTCACAAATACATAATTTGGATAGTTGCCCAAGGAGTCAGAAGTTGCGTAATAAAGTAGTTAGTGTTGCTGTCCTGAACAGATCTTCTGTCTCTCTAAGCTGCAAATGTTGTGTTGAAGTTCTAGGAAAAGGTCACTTGGTGTTTGGCTAACACATTAATGGCATCCTCAGAAATACCTGTGCATCATCAGTGGGTAACCCTACATACTTCCTTTGCAAAGAACCATGCATATGAATCCAACGTGACATAAAGCACCAGTGCTGCTAACTTCACCGCAGCTGATTCTCAACAGGAGTAACTGCAGCTTGAGTCCTGTTGTGTTCCCCAGGGCTCAGGGTTGGGGCCAGTTCTGTTTAACATCTTTATCAATGACCTGGACAAGGGGATCAAGTGTACCCTCAGCAAGTTTGCAGATGACACTAAGCTGGGTGGAAGTGTTGATCTGCTTGAGGGTAGGAAGGCTCTACAGTGGGATCTGGATAGGCTGGATCAATGGGCTGTGACCAATTGTATGAGGTTCAACAAGGCAAAGTGCCGGGTCCTGCACTTGGGCCACAACAACCCCATGCAACGCTACAGGCTTGGGGATGAGTGGCTGGAAAGCTGCTTGGCGGAGAGGGATCTGGGGGTGTTGATCGACAGCTGGCTGAATATGAGCCAGCAGTGTGCCCAGGCGGCCAAGAAGGCCAACGGCATCCTGGCTTGTATCAGAAATAGTGTGACGAGCAGGACCAGGGAAATCATCCTTCCCCTGTACTTCCCGGCACTGGTGAGGCCGCACCTCGAGTACTGTGTTCAGTTTTGGGCACCTCAGTACAAGAAGGATATTGAGGTGCTGAAGCGTGTCCAGAGAAGGGCAATGAAGCTGGTGAGGAGTCTATAGCACAAGTCTTACGAGGAGTGGCTGAGGAACCTGGAGTTATTTAGCTTGGAGAAGAGGAGGCTGAGGGGAGACCTTATCGCCCTCTACAACTACCTGAGAGGAGGTTGTAGCGAGGTGGATGTCAGTCTCTTCTCCCAAGTAGCAAGTGATAGGACAAGAGGAAATGGCCTCAAGTTGCGCCAGGGGAGGTTTAGATTAGATATTAGGAAACATGGAGAGGGTTGTCAAATATTGGAACAGGCTGCCCAGGGAAGTGGTCGAGTCCCCATCTCTGGAGGTATTTAAAAGAGAGGTAGACAAGGTGCTTAGGGACATGGTTTAGTAGCGGACAGGTATGGTTGGACTTGATGATCTTAAAGGTCTTTTCCAACCAAATGATTCTATGATTAATGGTCTGAGTAAAACATAGCTGGAGAGGAAAAGCACAGGAGTGCTTATGCTCTGAAGGGCTTTCTTCTCCCTTTGGTGTGCTTGTAAAGTCAAAATCCTGTAACAGCAAAGGGCAGTCTGAAGGCACAGATAAAAACCTTTCAGTTTCTTCTTTCCACATCAGTACAGTGTGCGTGTTGATTCAAAGGGCTACACTTTCAAGGCAGGCTCCAGGCATGTACCTGTTGAGTTTTAAGACTGTGTGGATAAAACCTTAGGAAACTCAGGCAGATTGTGACACCAGATTGAACTGGAGAAGCATAAAAAATAGTAAAATCCGGGAAACTTCATGCTGCTTTCAGTGGGCTTTCTCTCAGGCGCTGTGGGAGGAAGCGATGCAGAAAGGAATTTGCTCTGCAGTGGCAGCAAGGCAGAGGTAGCTTTCTTAATCTCTCTTTTTTCCTTTCTCCTTCTAGGTACTCAGCTTGTATAACACCATAAATCCAGAAGCTTCTGCCTCTCCATGCTGCGTGTCCCAGGATTTGGAACCCCTCACCATCCTCTACTACATTGGCAAAACACCCAAAATCGAACAGCTGTCCAACATGATCGTAAAGTCTTGCAAGTGCAGCTAAAGGGTACCCCTGAAACAGCATGACATGTCTGTATTAAAAAAAATAACCAAGGAAAAAAAGAAAGAGCGAGAAGGAAAGAAAGAAAAGTGAAAACCAAGGTTCAACAGTGTTAAAAGAAAAAAAAAAAGAAGAAAAAAAAGCGGTACTAGTCTGAACTATTTGAAAGTTTGTTCGTTTTTTTTTTTTAAACTGGCATCTGAAACAAAACATTGAAGGCCTTTATCCTACATTTCACCTACACATAGTGTGAGATAAACAACAAGCAAAGTTAAAGAAAAAAAAAACCTTTTAAAAAATAAACACTGGAAGAAATTTGTTAGTGTTACTATGTGAAAGGAAAAAAACAGGAAAATCCCATGAAGTGGAGTTGCTGTATCTGTCCCGTGCCTTACTTGATCTCTCTGTATTGTTATGCAATAGGCATCCTACCCATTCCTCTTAGTTGTAGAGTTAACAGTGCATTATTTATTTGTGTGTAAAAACTATCAAATGAACATTGCCGTATCGCTATTGGAAAAAAGAAAACCAGACAATGTGGACAAAATGGAGACCAAATAAGCTGCCAGAAATACACATAAAGCCTAAAGGAACACAAGCTCAAAAGAATCAGAAAAGTAATGGTTAGTTTAGTTCAATTAAAATAGAAATCGGTTATTGCATTATTGAGAAACTCTGCCTTTAAAATACCTTATTTTTCATGCCAGCTGCCTAGAGAGGCTTCTTGTAAGGTCTCAAACCCTTGTTTTAAATACTGAATAATTTACTAATAAAGGACACTCTGTTTCAGTCTCAAAGACAAGTCTATAAGATTTTTTTTTTTACTGTAAATGATTTATAATGTCAGTTTAGTAAACCAGTGAAATATTTAACATGTACTGGTCTAATCTTCAGACCTTAATATGTTGCTGTATAGCTATGCTATGGGATTTTTTTGTTCTTTTGGTATATGTAACCATACCTAGAGTATTACAATAGGTGGGTAGTAAAAGCCAGCTTAATTGGAAACATATCTGTAGATCTCTATTTGTAAACTATTAAAAAATTAAGTACTTTATGTGTAATGTGTAAATTTTCACCATATTTTTGTACTCTGTAATACTGTCAGCTCTCATGAGTTTGAATTTGAATTTGGGGCTCTTTTTGATCACTCAGAATCATGTGTTTCCCTCTAGCTGGCCAGTATGAGTAGAGTCCCTGTATTTTGACTTGCACTACAAATACATGTTTTATAATAATTGCTATACATGTGCTTTGTATATTGTTCATCATTATGACATAAGCTACCTGACTCCATTTGTTTTTCTGTTTTACAAAAAGGATGGATTAAAGCGATCTCTCCCTGCCTCCTCCCCTCCCTCCTCAGTTGTCCCCGTTTGTAACACTTGAATCGCGATGAGGTTCGGATTCCTAGACCTTTTTATTTCCTTTCGGCTATAGACATTCGAACAGATGGGCAGGGAGCAAGGTGTTGCAAGAAGAGATGTCCCAGCCTGGCTGAGACGAGGCAAACCCTTGCAGAGAATGACATTCACCACTGTGCAGAAGGCTGGTAGGAAGCATCTGCCGCGGCGATGCCCTGAACGGGGCGTGAGCAGGATCAACTTGCAGTCAGAGGCCATGCATCGATTGGCCTCGCACGCAGCAGGGACTTGCCCCCGCAGTTAGTCCGTGGGACTGAATCCTGCTCCTACTGCAGGTAACAGAGGTTTGCCTTTAACTTCTGCAGCGGCGCAGCAGGCCCCTTTAGGCTATTGGTGTGTGTGTAAGGATTAACAGGATCAGACCCTTGATTTTTGTGAGCTTGCCATTTTTTTTTCAATTGAGTTCACATTAAAGCTTCTTTTAAAAAAAGATAAGGAAAAAGGAACATGGGGTTCCTAGGATTTTGTTGTTGTTACGCATGTTTAAGTATTGTAGAGGGAGTAAAAAAAAAAAGTCCACATCATACTCTTCATTTAAAAAAAGCCCCAACCTAAATTAGCAAAAAAATCATGAAGAAGGCACATTCAGTTCATTTCACATGATGAATGGTTTTTCACAGCAAAGCTGGAAAACTGTTAGAAACATACTACTTGGATGAGAAGGACATTTTCTGTCACTGACCCGAGCGGTGTCGGGAGGACGCTCCTGAGCTTGATGTTGTCAGCTCCAGTTTTAAGAAGTGCAATTTCTTTGGCTTCAGCAGAACACTGATGCAAAACTGAAGTACCGCAGCGACTTGCACACGCAGCTCCTCGGGACTTCGGTAGAGCCTGTGCTTATTGCCTATATGGAAACGTAGCCCCACAGATGATCTAATCCCACACGTTGACTCAGCGCAGAGGAGGAGGTATGTTAGACTTCTGATTTATTTAGTGAGTTGAGATGAACAAATGAAAAATCTGTCCTGCTAACACTTGCTTGAGCCAGACTTACTCCAGTGAGAAGATGCACTGAACTCAGTGAAACTCCTCAGGGTAGTAAATACTCTGGATTTTGTTGTATACGGCAGCAAAATTAGTTTTATCAGGTTCAGTATGAGAACTGTATTTTTGTTGGACAGGAAAGGAGACAAGGATGAACACATTTTGAAAACCTTAGAAAGATTTTGGCAATTCTCTGCTGTGGGAATGCAGCTCAAAACCGGTTTTGAAGCTTTGAAAAAGTGGAAGAGGAGATAGTTGTCCAACTATACTCACTATGCGCTGGACGCAGCTGAAAATTTTGGGTTGGGTTTGGAGTTTTTCTCTAAATTTACGTATAAAACCTTATTTCTGTAAGTCATTACCCCAAGATCGAATACTTTTTTTTTTTTAACTTCTTTTTTCTTCAAAATGCACTGATAGTATTTGAAATACTCTATTATAAAGGTCCTACAATTTTTTTTGTTTGTTTATTAGGCATGTATTTCCCTTTAATTACCAAGGATGTTAGGCCTGATCCTACAATGTGCAGAACTCATGTGAAATTCCCCTCTACAGAGTGGGGTAATATGAGTCCTAAGCACCGCTCAGGTCTGATGTAGATCCCCCTTGAATGATGTTTAAATGGGTCTGCAACAGCTCAAGGACTTTGTGCCAGAGGCCTTATCACAACGAGGTAATTGCCACTGTCTGAGCAAAGTCCCTGAGAACTGGTGGGAAATGTTCAGCACCTTGAAAGATCAGACCCAAGAGGTTGACTGGGGCTGAGGGGGAATCTTAGCACTTAGCTGGGTGGGGTAGGACAGCATTTTTTACATGTTTAGCATCAATACAATTGTATAGTTGGCATGGTTTAAAGGAGGAAAAAAAAAAAAGGAACTTAAAGGACAGCTGTGTTGTACTTTGGTGATCGATTACTCTGTATTTTAACACATTGTATGTCTGTTTTTGTGGTGCTCTAGTGGTAAATAAATTATTTCAATTATATGCTGGTGTTGCTTTCATATGGCAGCGTTCTTCTGGCGTAGGCGATTTCTCAGCTCTGGCTCAGCTTCATCCCTGCAAAGCCTGATAAGGTGTGTGATTTTAGCATGTGTGACGTTGACACGGTCTGGCACAGGCTGAGGTGAAGAACAACCATCCAGAGTTGAGCGTGAATCATGTCTGCTCTGAGGGTTGCTTTCCCCTCAGCCGCTGCAGTTTATGCCTTGGTCTGTGGGCAAGAAGTAGCTTCTGGTTGACTGCTCTGAGCAGCAGCACTGTCCCATGTGTGTGCAGGACAGGTACTCCCCTGGGCAGGAGCAGTGTTACCCCATGGGCCCACTGTGCCTGATCCCTCACCAGAACCATGCCCTGGCAGTCCTGTTACTGCAGGCACCAGTTTTGGGGGCTTTCCTCTCTGGTAGAGGATCTCAAAGTCGTTTCTTCCTCATTTCTGTAGTGCTGTGGGAGGTGAGAGGGTGATCTGTTTCATGATGCCCATAGACTAAATGGTCCCATGCCACTGCATCCTTCAGTAGAGCTCAGTGAAACTGTTGGTTTTGTATGTTGTACAAAATAGTCTACAATGGAATGAGGTGGGGTATTGGAGGAGAGGCAGCAGACACAAGTTGGAACATGGCAAATTCTGGCTTTGTGAAAGGAAAACATTTTTACGGTGGAGGTGGCCAAGCTGTGGAACGGGTTGCCCAGAGAGGGCATGACATCTCCATCCTTGGAGATGCTCAAAACCAGCTGGGCAAGGCTGCAGGCAGCCTGCTCCCACTGCACCTGCTCTGAGCAGGCGGTTGGGCTGGAGACCCTGGAGAGCCCTGCCCACCCCTATGAATCTACGAACAGTCGTCGTCCAACCCGACCACTATTTCTGTCACTGGCTAAAAGGGCTCAAGAAACACTGCTGCTCAACTGCCTCAGCAATTTCAGTTTGCCAGCAGCAGCCACATAGCCACGTGGAAGTGGGTTTTTTTGACAGAAAATGGGATTCCTTAGTTTGTTGTAAGTCTCTCTCCATGCACTCTGCAATATGCAATTGCATGATCTAAGCAAATAAGAATTAAAGAGCCTGGTATTGCAGCTTTTCTTTATCAGACTTTCTACAGCTCTAGTCACTTAAATAAATAAAACTGATGGGAGGAAGGACTGCAGGACTGGATCATTACTTTTAAAGTTGATAAAATCATATATGAAAATGCTTCCAGACTGGGGACTGATGACAAGAAGGGGTGAACATCTGCTCTTCCTCGTGCCTTCTGTGGGATCTAAGGGGTGCATAGCAGTTCTTGGCATGAATGAAAGAATATGTTTATGTGAGATTGTTTAGGGTTGTTGTGATAAATTATAACAAATGGACCCTGTGGTCTGTGAATATGTGTTTAAGAATGCAACTTGGGATGCGCATTAAAAACAATCTAGGGGCCATTTCACCACAGTTACGCTCCAGCCTTACAGTGATCTGCCTTAATTGAGTCCAGTGAGTTTATACTAGCATAAAACTATGGTCCTGCAAAAACTGCCAGATACTAATTTTTGTTCTAACTATTTTTAGTTACCCAGCTATGTGCTTTCACATGAATGTATTCTGCCAGCCCCCATTCTTATCCAAGGTAGCCCTCATGCAGTGAGGTGAGAATACTTTGTAATTCTGTCTGCTGTATTTCTGAAATCAGTGAAGAACAGGAGGGTTTGAGGAGGAACGTTGATTGGAAATTTTAGATGGGAAGGTGGTTGTGGTGCCTATAACTAAAGAGGAACAAAGTGGAGGGAACACAGTGTGCTAAGAGAGATTTTATAGCATGGGGCTGAAAAGATGGAAGCTCTCCCACAATAATGAGATTTATGCAGAATATTTTGATGCTGGGCTTGTGTTTTCCTTTCATTAACACAGCCTCTCCAGACTGTATCAGTGAAGCCCTTGCTGCTCTGCTTGAATCAAATTGTGGTTAATAAATGTGGAATATTCAATATAGGAAAAACCCCAAACCATGTAAATGTCTTGAAAACCATTTTTTTAGGCCAAAATCTGCCTCTTAGATCAGATGGAACAGATTCTATGAGGAGCCATGAGTTCTGGAAGAAAATAAACCGAGAGGTTATGTAATTATATGTGGTTATAAAGTAGATGTGAAGTAATGTAGTTGGCTTGTCAGTGGGTATGGGTGTAACAGTAATTTCTTCATCTGTATAAAAATAAAATTAAATGGAACAGAAAGCTGATGAGAACTTCCAATCAAATTTGATATGCTCATTTAATGAAGTAACCTGCTGGAATCTAATACAGAACCCCTGGGGTGTAAACCTTTCTTAAAACATATGGTGGTCCAAGAAACAAATATTTCCTTTGAACGGGGTGTTTTAGTGCCAAACCAAGATGATGGCAGGAATGGAGGAAGGGTCAGCGGTCACTGATCTCTGGGTCTCGGCACTGTTTGCACACTGTAGGCAGGTCCCAATTAAAAGATCCATGCAACTCATACCAGAAACATTTGCCACAAGAAGGGAATGAGGAAGATACAAATGGCAAATGGGACCTGAGTCTCTCTGTGTTCAGTGAAGTACACTATGAGGCTCAGAAGGCAGTTCTTACATACTATTTCATCCAGCTAATTAGAGATGGATCAAACCAAAACGTTAACATGTGAGTCCACATTTAACCAAAGTCGAAAATCAGGTGTTTGGGGTTCTGATGTCGTGTTCAAACCTGAACCACTGTTACAAAATTCAGTTAGGTCCAATCCCTGCAACTAGTTTGTAACCAAACTTTAATCACCAAATTCACTGCTGGGGTGTGTAAGGCTTTTAGCTTAAGATGCTAGAAGTTCTTGCACTTGAATAGCTCTGAGCGTGCCAGATGCAAGTCTCACAGAATAGTCTTGTATTTTTTTTTCCCAAGCACAAAGATGTATAAATCTAATTGCCATTCACAGTAATGGCAGTCAGAGACAATCAAAGTGTCCCTACACAACAAGTTGGTTCCCAGAGAAACCGTAGTGGGACACCACACCTTTGGTCACCTCGTTCTTCAGAGATTAAAAGACCAGCATTATAGGACTATGTGATGGGGTTTTTGCCATCTGATGGAACCCATGTGAAACGAATTGATGGCTTCATTCCAGTTCCTAGTGTAAACTTGTTGGCAGTCTCCAAGGATATGCAGACTAATTTCATCCATCAAAAGCAGAAAATATCTTTATCCGGAAAAACCTGCTTTTTTTTCCTTTGGAAAAATGTAAATACAAAGGACAAAATATGCAGCAGTTCATGGGCAAGTTATGCATTCCTCTGCAGTGTGTAACCTGTTCTCAAAGAGGTGGTCTAGATCAATTTGTGAACATTTGGGAGGGAAAGCTGGATTTGGAGATATTCTGAAATATATTGTTTCCTCTGCTTCTTCTATGAAACACTCAATTACAAAAAAGCCAAAAGACTGTAAATAAGAATATGAGCTGACTTTGTTTTTTTCACATTGGTATCCAGCTATGATGGATAACACAGGAGGTGAATCACTGCAGATCTTGAGTGTCAAATACAGCCAACTGGTGTACACAAAGTCGGGTCACAGAAAGCAGAGCAGGAAAGATGAACACAACAGCAGGTTTATGTCAGCATAAAGTATAGGCCCTACGTAAAGCCACAGGAAAACTGGACTGGGTTTTGTTGTACTTTTTGCTTTGGACTTGGCTGTGCTTTCATAGCACAAAGGGCTGTTCCCATTTCTCATCCTTTGTGTTGGAACGGGCGTCTTTAGGGAGGTAGGAATTTACCTAGGAATAACTGAAAGTCACCAATACATTTTGAGATCATTATCAGTCAGGAGACATAATTTAAATGAGCTGTTAACAAGACCTTAATTAACTTTTCCTGTAGCTAAGCACCCCTAACTGCTCTCCTGACCTCTATCTCTTATTTTAGTATTAAAAGTTCCTCCACTGCTTTGTGGTAACAGATGGTGTCTATCAAGTAGTTGAAATCTCAGCAAGTATCCCAAGGACCGAGGAAGAGATCTCAAGTGTTAAACCCTTGGATTTCTCTAGTGCCAGGTCCCTTAAAGCAGTGCTGTAACACACCAGGTGCTCTGCAGGCTGGGCACAAAGCAGGACTCCAAACAAACTCTCAACAGTGGGCCATCCATGTAAATAATGCAAAAATATTGTGTCTTGGTCTCCACAAGACCCTCATGGACTCATTCAAACAACTATTTCACTGATCAGATCTCCTCCCCCCACCGTAAGCAGGGTAGGAGGAGTCAGTGACTCTCACTCATGCCAGAGGAAATCTATCCTCAGAAGCCGATGAATATGTATGTGCAAAAATATGTGTCACGGGCTGCAGATACGAAAACCCCATCTACACACCTGCAAGCAATGCACATACTGAGAAAGGAAAGAATCAATTCATGCTTGATCCATTTCTATGGATGCATAGATTAAAGTGGTGCATATAAATTTAAAAACCTCTCTAAAATTTGCATTGAACTGCAATGTTTATATAGTTTTTTCTGTATTCATAAGCTTCTCCCTCTGTTTGCTGAGTATCTTTTCACTTTCTGGACAGCTTCACTAGTTATATTCTTAGCAGCCTTACTGTATGGCCCCGGGGAGGGAAAAAGGAAATTTCAGAGACTGTTTCACTTCTGGGTTACTCCAGTCATAACAGGTTGTTTTTGTAACTTGTGTTGCGGGATGCAGGAAATTACTTTTGGAGGCAACTGAGTTGAACTGACTGGTCTTATTCCCAACTCTCTTACTTCAGCTTTACTCCAGCACAACTATTTCAACAGGGAACAAACCAGGCTTTAAAGTCATTTGGCTAAGAATGGTCAGGCTCAGTTTGGCATTTTACTGGTGGCTTCACACAAAACATGTGTGTTTGTAAAGTGTTTGAACATTGATTGCCACAGTAGCCTACATGAAAACACCTATATTACACATTTGGGTTTATATTTGAAATCTAGAAAAATGAAGAATATGACAATTTTCTGAAGAAGGAAATTGATCTTATTATCACTTAAATTGGTAGATTTTACAAGGTGTTGCTGTCATTTTTATCTCATCCAACAGTATTGACAATAACATTCTTTAATACTGGATTCAATTCATGTGCTGTATTTATTGCATGGGTATATTATATGGCTATAGCTAGGGGAAACTATCCTTTTCAGTTGCTTATAGCTTTCTCAAATAATTTTCAGGCTGAACTTTTGATATTGGAATTCAGCCCAGAGATAAATTTATCTGCAAAGTTTTATCGGACTTTGTTGAGATATCTTTGACTTCCGAGAGAACAGGTAAGTGTATTTGCCTTATACTCTCCAATCAGAAATGCTGTGCTCAGCTTGAGAGCAGAATTCAGTCATTTGCACTCTAGGTTGTTGGGGTCATATAGTTAGATTAGTATATCAGTTTTCATTTCAAACATGAAAGCAAGTTTCCAGTGTTTCTGACTGTAAAGAAATGCTTGAAACCATGAGCTGTGTTGAATTAACAAGGCAACATCTACTCGAGTCTGCAGAATAACCGAAACAGCACTGGATGAAGTTGTGCTCTTTGCAGTTTTTCAATGGAGAATATGCTCTCTTCAGAGGAATGGCCTCTCCCCCATGCCTCTGCCATACAGCAAAAAAGTCTCCCAAGTGAAACAGTCATCATCATCATCTTCTTTCCTTGGTACTTAAAAAACAAGAATGAAAATGTCAAGTTTTCATGTTCTTGTTGATAAAAAAAAATCTGAAGAAAAAGAAATAGCTAATCATCTCAACTGTTTTCAGCCTTGACAATATTCTCTCCAGAAATAAAAAAAAAATATATTTGTAGCATGAACTGGTCCACCTGTGTAAGTGTCCTAATGAGAAGACTCTCCAGAAACAGCCCAGTCACCTCCTGTCTGTGATAAGAGGACGAAGCACCTCAGTGCCAATACGCTCCACCAGCTAATGGGAAGGGAAGGCAGACACCTCTTAAAGGAGTTTTTAGCTGCGCTTCTCACTTCCAGTTGGGCTTTTATTCACTGCCAAGTAGTGGCAACCTGACAAGAGAATAAAGCTGTGATGGGCCTTTGAGATAAGGTAGATCTCAGCAGAAGACAAACTGTGTTCAGACACGTCTTGATGTTCAACCACAGCCTGACCTAAGAGAAAATCTAGGCATGAAGGAATCTCATTCAGCAAAAAATGACCACAAAGAACAAGAACTATAAGCCGCATCTCCAGAGACAAACAAGCAGAATGATGGTTTTATATGAAACAAAGACTTGTTTAGGGAAGTGCAAGAGCAGTGACTATCTCTGTCAAGGCACTAAAAAAACAATGACGCATCCCTAGGCTGGCCAGGCATTGTGTGGGAGTAGCTTCATTGCAGTCTAGTTTCAGCTTCATCATGAACTCAGGTTACTTACTGGTATGCGTCTGTCTCTGAATCTCGATCTATTCCTTTGAAATCTTTTTAAGAGTACTCTGCCACAGAATGTGTTTGTATAAAGGGATGAAAAGCAGCAAATGTCCAAATAAAAGATAAAGGTAAATCAGACTTTGTGTGAATCATCATTGCACCCATATCTCCTGCTGTAATAATTACAGGATTTGTTTAGAAGATTGTGATTCTTCTGCTTTATTCCAGTAAACTACTTACTAGAAGTTGCATACTCAGCATCTTTGTACTAAAATAATTCCTAATCCATATCAAAAATTTTTGGTTTGATTTAAGGGAACTGCTTTCAGAGGCTAAAGGACAAATCTGATTCTTGTATCTCTTCCTGCTGCAACCAGTCTTCTCAGGTTTGTCTGTATCAATGCCATGAGTGCATGGTGTTGATTTTCTTGTATCTGATGTGGACATTTCTTGAAAAAGAGTACAGCATTGAACTGTGTCTATCAGTTTGCTATATAGACCATCAATAGCTAGGAGGCACACATGTGACTTTGAGTAAAATGGGTTGGCTTGAAGCTGGGTTCCTCAAAGTGAAAGAAGCTGCCCGATCTCCTAAGCTTGGAGCCCTGTTCTCCAAAGTATTTCTTGGTTTCCCAGTCACAGTCACCCCTCCATGAGTCTGCCTACCAGAAACCGAACAGACCGCTGAAGGCACCTTTTCTGATGGAAACAGAGTGGGAAGGCCAGAAAGCTCTTAGATCTTTTTATAGACTTGGCAGCCTAAATATATTCACAGCTAAGGAATACTTATATGAATACAAGTAAGTATATGCAGCGATCAAGTAGGGCAAAACTATTCTTGTCTCAAAAAACCGAAGAAGACATCTCTGCAGAAACCGTATGAAAGAGGCTTGTTAAAAGGGGGACAAAAACATTAGCTCCAAGTAAATCACAAAGTTGACACTGCTGAAAAGCCATCAAATTTCCACCATTCAATTAACATCTTATTTGTTTGATTATTGTATTTCTGGGGTTTTTGAAGATAAAATTTGGTGCATTCACTCAGCCTTCAAATCCAGCACTGGTTCCCTGCTTAAATGAGAAATATTGTGTTTTTGTTACTAGTTTAATGCAGCAAGCAAACAGAGATCAAAGTATCCTGAGAACTACATTTAATTATAATCGCCGCCACAAATGCCAGAGCAAGATGTGGCTCTTTCATAAAAGAAAACACAGTAAAACAATATTATGCAGTTTACAAATTCCATCAAACCACTGTACAAATAAACAATGCTACTGAATCACACAACAAATCATCTTACAATTAGGCCACACAAGACCATCTGGTTTACAAACCAGCCTACGAGCCAAAGAGGAAAACTTTGAAGATAAATATTGCCATATGTGGAAGCCCAGGAAAAATATTACTTACTAGCACGGAGCATCATTTTGAAATGTAATTCTCCGTGGGAATTGAAGATTTCTTACTGAGACTAATATGTTTTGCAAGAAACCTCACAAAATGGAAGCATGAGGTATTACAGATAGGCCCAGAGACTGAAGGAATGAAAGCACTTTTAAAGCAGCTGGATCTAGCCTGTCTGCTGGTTGAGTAGCTAAGTTAATTTGCAAGTTTTAATGTTTTATCTGTCCAGGACATTTGTCTAGTTGCATAAGGGAAACATCCTGTTGTTTCTCAGTCAAAGTGTACAAAGACCGGCCTGGCTGAACAGGGAGCTCTTGCTGGGACTCAGGAAAAAAAGGAGAGTTTACCACCTTTGGAAGAAGGGGCAGGCAACTCACAGAGAGTACAGGGACCTTGTTAGGTCATGCAGAGAGGAAATTAGAAAGACAAAAGCCCAGCTAGAACTCAATCTGGCCACTGCTGTAAGAGACAATAAAAAATGTTTCTTCAAATACATTAACAACAAAAAGAGAGCCAAGGAGAATGTCCATCCTTTATTGGATGCGGGGGGGAACATTGCCACCAAGGATGAGGAAAAGGCTGAGGTACTTAATGCCTTCTTTGCCTCAGTCTTTAATAGTCAGACCAGTCATCCCCAGGGTATTCAGCCCCCTGAGCTGGAAGATGGGGACGGGGAGCAAAACAAACCCCCCATAATCCAGGAGGAAGCCGTTAATGACCTGCTATGCCACCTGGACACTCACAAGTCTATGGGGCCGGATGGCATCCACCCAAGAGTACTGAGGGAGCTGGCAGAGGAGCTTGCCAAG
>VYZW01041384.1:0-23318 GCA_013401315.1 Balaeniceps rex | reverse complement strand
CGAGCAGGACCAGGGAAGTCATCCTTCCCCTGTACTTGGCACTGGTGAGGCCGCACCTTGAGTACTGTGTTCAGTTTTGGGCCCCTCAGTACAAGAAGGATATTGAGGTGCTGGAGCGTGCCCAGAGAAGGGCAACGAAGCTGGTCAAGGGTCTAGAGAATAAATCTTATGAGGAGCGGCTGAGGGATCTGGGGTTGTTTAGCCTGCAGAAGAGGAGGCTGAGGGGAGACCTTATCACCCTCTACAACTACCTGAAAGGAGGTTGTAGCGAGGTGGGTGTTGGTCTCTTCTCCCAAGTAGCAAGTGATAGGACGAGAGGCAATGGCCTCAAGTTGTGCCAGGGGAGGTTTAGATTAGATATTAGGAAAAACTTCTTCATGGAGAGGGTTGTCAAGTATTGGAAGAGGCTGCGCAGGGAAGTGGTGGAGTCCCCATCCCTGGAGGTATTTAAAAGACAGGTAAACGAGGTACTTAGGGACATGGTTTAGTAGTGGACAGGTATGGTTGGACTTGATGATCTTAAAGGCCTTTTCCAACCAAAAGATTCTGTGATTCTGTGATTCTGTGTAATGGTAAAAAGTAGAATTTGGTCTACATGAACTTTGAATGCCTAAAGTAGAATTATTTTATCACTCCTTATAATACCAACAGTCAGGGGTTCTTAGCATGCTGATGGACAGCTTTGCAAATCTCCAGGACTAAAGAGCAAGGTTCACCAAAGCAAACAGATATTTCTGATGTCTGTCTTGGAGTCACATAATGGTTGTGCAGTTCAGGAGACTGCAATTGTGCAGTTCTGGAGACTGGAATTCAGCATTTTCTAAAAACCAAGGCAATATAAGACATTTACAAATAGACACCAACAATCAAGATGTCTAAAATCATCTTTCAAAGATGTTGACCAATGAACATATGGTTTCCAAAGTCAGTGGTAAGTTTGTCCTTCGTATCGGTGAGGCAGGGTCAGGCCCTGAAGCACAACGGTCAAAAAAGGAGAATATAAAAAAAGCAGCAAATCATAAAACCCACAAAACCAGCATCAGTTGCTTATCCATCTGAACAAATTTTGATTGAAACAAAACATACAGAAGTGTTTCATTTGTTTGAAATTTACAATCTCTGTGCAGTTCTGCTGGTTTGTTCCCAATTTGTTTTGCCTTATGCCATGAAAGACCATGAACAAGTAAAGAGGGTTTATCTTTCATGCTTTGAAACAAATTAATGAAAAAAAGTTGAAATATTAAAAAAGATAGTTTAGGACATGTATAGAATGATAAAATACCCTTTAAACTATATTGGTTTATAAGCATTATATAGGGTATAAAATTGCTTGAAAGCTCATAATTGACATCTCTGGCTCATTAAATATTTTCTTTCTGTCACAGGTATTTCTCATAAAGTTGATCAAAGGTTTGGATTCTCCAGAAAATGGCTCATATGTTAAGAATAACTCAGAAGTGCTGAAGTCACAGTTTTATTCTTGCAGGGTTGCTAATGAAATCTGTACTCTCAGTACCGAGGTTTCAGAGATGGGTTTAGGCAGTGTTTTTACAAACTGAGAAAATATCTTTAAAAATGAAGCCACTGCCCCCAGTTTTCAGCCTGAAGGTAAGTGTAACATCCCTACAGTTGCCCTGCTTTAAAATTTTTCCCATCTGTTGTGTCCAGTGCATCATCCTTTAAAGAAACAATAAAAAACTAATTGAGGGTTTGGGAGCTTTTGTTTCACTTCACTGAGACATGAAGTTATGCACAACTGTATCACATCTCAAACTATCCTGATGCACGCTGAGCCTTCATGCTGGGTCTCCATTTGCTGCATTAGTTCAGTCCAGTGGTTTCAAGGGAGGTCTGATTTATGTCAGTGCAAGTCCGAGCCTGGCCTTGATAAACCAGAATGAGAAACAAAAGTGTTGTTAGCCCGACTTTGCGTGGTACTAGCTTTGGGGCACTGGAATATTTAATCGTATATTCAATAGGCACTGCATATCACGGGGAACACTACCATGCTTTGTGTATATTACTAGCTCCTGAGAATATCTCACTCTCTGAAGTTTCTCTAAAGGTTCCTTAGATCACAGGGTGGAAAAAAATATGGCCTTCTCTAATCCAATAACAATTGAGTCTTTTCTCATGTTTGCTGGCTGATTTCTTGCTTAGTTTAAGGTGCAGTCCCTGCATTTGCAGGCTGTTTGAACTGAATGCCTGGTGCAGAATGGGAGATCTCTCCTTTCAGCACCACTGGGCAGCAGTTTTCACGAAGATTCAGAAGCTGATATACAAAGATCTGCCAGCTTACATCATATATAGATCCCAATTTTGTTAGAGTTATGTTGATGCTGTGGATTAAAATGGTGAGCAAGCAGGCTGTGCGGAGTTTCAACTTGTGATCTTTGCATTACTTACTGCTTTTTTAATTCAGAAAGCAGCAGTTATTTTGAGGCATTGACAGTAGTCCTAGACCTACACAGAGCATAGAGGAAGACCTGATCTTTGCCCTTTCACTGCAAGATAGATAGATAAAGCTGTGGAGAAAACTGAGACACAATTCCTCACTTAGAAGGATTTTCTCCCCCAAATGACATTGATCTCGGGCTTCTTTGACAGAGCTACACCAGTTTATCCTGGCTGAAGATCTGCTCATGGCTAGGCATCAGCACTGCCCCTAAGATGTCTTAATACACATGTGAGTCACAGAAATGAGAGTTTTGGATGGGAAATTTGGAAGGGATGTGCCAGGGTAGGGCAGGGCTGGGCAGGGCAGGGCAGGCAGGAAGGGTGCCCATGACTGGGAAAGAAGGGCACTTATGGTTCTGCATTTTATTTCTGTGTTTCTTGCCCTGCTGTCTCCCTGTCTCCTGGTATTTCCACCATAGTGCAGGCTGAAGCTCTTAGCACACAAACAAACAAACAGAAAGAAATTAACCTTCTCCCAAGTGCTAGATTTTGGCTGAAATGTGAGCAAGAGATGAAATCTCTCTCGTCCTTGCAGAGGCCTGTCTCTCTGCAGCTGATGTTGAACAGCACTGAGTCATGGTGAAAGACATCATTAACTCCCTGAGGCCAAAGAAACCCTTGCCAGCATCCCAAAGGGGATTCCCAGCCACCTCACTCATGTGCAGCGCCTCTGGCAGCCGGTGGCTTGCTCAGCTTTATTTATTTATTTGTTTTATTCACCTCTGTTTTGTCTGGAAAAGACTTATCTATTTCTCCTCCCAGGGCTCAGGTCTTTCTTTCAGCTCCTGCCAAATCCCAGAGCCATGTGTTCTGGGAGCCTCTTTGGAGGAGGAGCAGGCCTGCGTCCCTTGGCTGGCCAGCCAGCAGCCGGCTTGTAGGAGGTGACCAGGACTCACGAGGAGAGGGATGTAGTGCTGCAGCTGGAGGGTGAGATGGCAGGTCGAAGCTGTGGTGTTTGGCTATCCGCAACGGCTGTGGGGCTGAAGCTTCATCCTGGGAGGTGGCTTCGGCCCCAGGCTGGGCTTCCAGCAGGGACATGGCCTCCCTGTGCATGGGTGTGATGGGAAGGGCAGGTAGGACGGAGAGAAAAGGAAGAGCGAGGTTCAGTGGCACTGGGAAACCTTGCCAGGGAACACATATCACCCCCAGCACCTTGCATGTGTAAGCTAAACACCATGACAAAAGCTTTTTTTCCCCCTTCCTCACTTGGGCAGATGCAATGCTTGTGGGTGCCGTTCTGGCCAGGACAAGACCCTCAGCTGCTGCCACAGCCAGGCCACTGACGTCCATGGAAATACACCAGTTTACTCCATCTCTGTGTTTTTTTCTGTGCCTTGCTAAGAAATTTGCCCGCCTAGTGTCCCCAGTAAGATGGGCCACCTGAGTGCACATCCCCTATGGCCAGGCTGTGGCAGGGTGGAAGGAGCAGGCCCTTGCTCCATTTTAGGGGTGACTCAGCTCGGCATGGGCCCGGCTGCGCTCCCACCACAAGGCTCAGTGCTGTGGGGTGCAGAGGAGAGTGCCGTCAGCGCTGCCGTGATCCAATGCCCTTCACAGCAGCAGCATACACGGCACTGTCCTGATGTTAAATAAATAATTTTTTAAAAGAGACGGAGAAAGGGAGAGAGAGGCAGCGCGTGAAACATACACCCTCCATTTCACACAGTGTCCAGAAAGCCTGGCTGTCAGCATCCTGCTGGACTCCCTCCAGGCAGGTATTCATTACATAGATTTGACTTTTTAAATATGATAGAAATGAGAACTGCAAATTTAATATGTTTTTCTTCTTGGGAGATGAGGGGGCAGGAGGGAGGGGAATAGCGTTTACCTCATAATTTCCCTTTCTCTTCCCCCCTCTGTGTAAGCCACATTATTCTTTCTGCAAAGGTACTTGGGGAAACTTGCTAAAATTTTCCCTCATGCTTGAAATTTACTTACCCTGGGTAACAGGAAATGTGGAGTCTTGTGATGTAGATTGTTATACCAGATGGTAATCTTAGCACATGCTATTTGTGTAGATCTGCGGTGCAAGTGAGTCATCATTCGTAGCTGACCTTCACTGCTGTGAAAATACTTCTTTCAATAATAACAATAACAATAACAAACAAAGTTTCGGCACAGTTTGGCTCTGCCTGGTGGGAAGACAAGGGCACGCTGTGCAGCTGGTGAAGGTGGGTCCTGGGCTTCCCGCAGAGCACAGTTACAATCCCTCCGGAGTGGGATCCAAGGCTCATTACGAGTCTTTCCATCAGCTCCACTGAGCTCTGGATCAGGACCAGGTCATGTTGCATCACATTTCTTTACAGCCTCCTTATATTCCCCTCTCTGCACTCCTCCGTTGACAGAAAGCACATCCCTGTTTTCTGCCATATAGGAAGAGGCACAGACACATGATCAGACCCAAATATTGGGACCAGTTTGTTGCTTTTTCCAAAGTCCCTGCATCATGCTGAATTTAGGGAAGAGAGAAGACTGTGAGATGCATTACCCCTGAATTGCAATTATGCTTGCAATTTCCACACCTGAAAAAGGAGAGTTTTTACCTGAGCCAGGTAGCAAAAACCCTTGGTATTTTGATGGGGGCATCAACTTTTGCTGGAGCCTCCCACAACACTTGTGCCAGCTTGCTTATCTCTTTCCATTGTCTGCACAGATAATTCTGAACACAGATTCCTGCCTCGGCAAATCTGCAGATCTAAGCCCAGATCCTGCAAGGACTCTATTTGTGCAGGATTGAGCCCATAAATTGAAATTACAGTTGTTATTAATAGTGCCACTGCAATCCTGTAGAAATCCAGACACAGTATTTGACTCCAGTGTTTCCTGCAGCAATGAATTCCACTCTGGGAAGAAGCATTTCCTTTCATTTTCCTGAAGATGTCCTTGTACTATGGGATTTCAGACAAAGATTCATTTTTCGCCCCATTAAATTAAAATACTGGATGCTAAGAGAAAGTGATTTCTGGCCCTTTGTAACTATCAAAACCTCAGCCCTTACTAGCTGTGGTAGCTTTCCAGAGCCATTCTTCTGGTCATTTCAGCACCTACTTCACTGTGTCCTAGCTAAAAGAGTGAGAGTTTCAGACCAGGTTACTTATTGCGCTTAGAAAATTGTTTGATAAAATAAATAAAGCATTTAAGTAAGGAGAACCCAGAAGCCTATCATATGTCAAACTTTTCAAAACCGATTACAACTCACATCTGATAGAGTGGAAATCACACTGGCAATTAGATCAAGAATGGCTGATTAACTTCCTCAGGCTTCCCAAATCACAACGCTAGTATTTGTTTCAAAGACCTTATAATTACTGTATTTAGAAGCCTGTTATTCAATACTCTTCTCTAACTCTAAATTGCTCCTGATGTCAACTCGAGGTACACGAAATTCTGTCTACAGCATATGCTATAGCTGATCAGTGAGTCTGATCTTCATGACAGCATGTACATCTTTTGCTTTGTACTAATCTTCTCTTTGAAAGATCAGAGTAAATGGATATTGTAGAAGAGGCAGTAGGTCTGATTAAAAGCCTATTAAATCAGTGGAAAAACTTCCATCTTCCGTGGATGTTAATGGACTTTGGATCAGGTCCCTTGTGACTGATTTTACCAGATCACTGTCGCAATAAAAATGCCTGTTTTCTAATGCTGAACTGTACTTACCTCCCAACCAGGGGAGCACAAATGACACATGCATTCATCTTAACCTAGTCCACATTTTTGAGCTGCTTTGATGTCATTAGATGAGAGGATCTGACAAAGCAGGAACTAGTTGCAAAGCAAAAAAAAGACTTTGGAGTGCTGTGAAATTATGTATTTCTTCAGCAGCCTGTCTCATTCAAGAGAATGTAGTATTTGTTACACTGTCCTGCCGGTAGCAGTGATAAAGTGTTTTAAAACTGAAGTCCATTTTCTTGCTCTCACTTCCAATATATGCAGCCCTTGTAAAAGGCAGAAAAATTCCTGATGTTTGAAAAAGTTGCTTTTGGTGCCAAAGCAGACAGAAAACGTCTATGCTCCTGCAGAAATGCAAGGGGAATAAAGCTGTTTCTAAGGGGATAAATGTCTCTCCTATTTCCTATTCCCTGTTACTTTGGTTACTGTTACTTTTAAACATTCCTAGCATTTTGCACGTAATAAAAAAAATGGCAATATCCCTGTTCATTTCTGGACACTATTTTCAAACCAAAGCTGCTTGTGTCAAAGAAAGGTATGAACACCAAAGTGCATCCCACTACAGTATAGCAACCCATCCTAGGTGGAGCTCTTGCTACTCTGCTTGTTGAAGGAAGGAGTTAAAGAAAAAAATGACAATAAAAATTAAGCAAGCATGAGGACTTGAAAAACATAATCATAAGACCCAGATATCTTCCCATTGTCTTTGGGCTTATGATCACCATCGACTGCATTTCTTTCTTCTGTGGGTTAGTCCATGATGCAGATTCTACATATGGTCACGTTATGACACTACCTAGAGAGTGCATAAATGTGACTTTCACAGGAGTTACTCTTGCAAAGTATTGTACGAAGGAGTTTGGTCCTGATAAAGACAAAAATAGCTTATTACAGCCTGTCCCTTGTACCATGCATCCAGCTACCATCATCAGTTCCCCTCTACTGTCGCTCTTTCCTTCAAAACTGTTCTTCAGAGGAAGCAAACAGCAGGCAGCCTCACTCCCCATCCCCTTACCAGGGCCACAAACCAGTGTGTCCACATCAGGACAAAGAGTTAACCACTAGGAACGTTTCCTTCTGACAGCCTTGGTTGCTGTCGTGTAGCTTGTGTTTCTTTTATTTTTTTAGGAATTTATTTCAGCTTGGTACTTAATTGTGTTAATGAGGAGAGCAGTGCAGCCGCTGTGCCATGATCTGGGTTTGGTTCCACCCAGCGGGTTACAGATAATGAAGGAAAACAGAGCTCCAATTTCCAACTTGCTTGAAACCTTCTTTGTGTTTTCCTGCAGGACTAGACAGAAGATAGCCGCTGCCATCCTGTAATTTCTAGGCTGAAATGCTAGGTGGACTATGAAGTGCAAAACCGAGTGGGGTTATCTGCACACAACCTGACCTGCCTGTTAGAAGGCTTCACATACACCCTCCCAGCACGAAGCTGGGCTGGGGTCAGGGCCTTGGGACAGTCACCATCGTTCGCTGTGTGGCTCCTCATGGGCTCTTTCCACCGACTCCTTTCTCTGTCTGTGTGAGAGTGGGCTGGCATCTGCCTCTTCAGAGGTACTGCAGAACAAGAGTTTACTGGGCATCTGAAATATTTTCTTTCCATAAGCATTGCCCATGAGTGGCCCTAGTTTTGTGTCTTGCAAGATAGACTGCGTGGGATTTCATTTGCACTTTTATAGCCTATTAAAACAACTGAGAGTTACCACTATAGGTTTGCTGTTTCTTTCTGAAAGCATTTTAGCTTTCATTTAACAGTAGCATCTGTCTTTGCACTGTGGCTTTTTTTTTCTTAAAAGTACAATGAAACTCATTATTTATTTTCCTCCAAGCGTTACATAAAGTAGCATCCCTGGCTGAAGTATCTACAAATATCGCAGTCTCTGATGTTCCTCATTTGTCTGTCATTAGTAATATCCTTTAGTAACCCCTGGCTAAGGCATTTTTCAGATATGCGGTTCTTCTGGTAACTTATTTACTCAGGACAGTTTAATTCAGAGGCAACATCTGGATTTCCATGGAAGCCAGTCTTACAGCTTAGCTGACTGAGGTACCACAGAGGTCAAGTGAACTGCCTGTGGTGATACTTTAGCTGCCATTGAACTTAGGACCTTCCTGCCTCCAAAACACTGTGTTGTAACTGTTAGGCTCTCCTCCCTCCTCAAAACCATATTCCCGGGGATGATCTTTTTTCCTCGGGCCCTGATTATATCCTTCCTTTTTCATGTTCATTTTTAGGCTGATTTTATCTGTTCACTGTATCAGCCCTGTAGGACTGTCTTAAGAAAACACTGCTTGACCTCCTAGCTTTGGCTGTGTGTTTGCTTCCAAATCATACTTCAGTGCAAAACTTTTATTGTTTTGTTCAGACCACAAACAAGGCTTGAAAGTGTCCTTGAAGCCCATGAAAAATGGTTTTCTGTTCCTCACAAATTTCTGAGATGCACAGATATTTCATCATCTGTACTGTCTTGTGAAATCATGTCTTGTTAAGAGGCTTTTGAAGCCATAAAAATCCATACAAAATAAAACTATTGTCTTCAGCTATTGTTTCTGTGCTAATTAAACATCTCTCTGAACAAACAGATTCAGGATCGTGTAAACTCTCTAATAAACTTGTAATGAAAGAAATATTCAAAGCCTCAGTGATTAATGAGCAGATGTTAACAGGCAGTGCAAACTTATGGGAAACCATTTCTAATAGTGATGTCAACAGAGAACAATTCACAGACATAATTACTAAAAAATTATCAGAGACTTCCTTGTCAAGTATTTTGTATGTTTATAAAGCTGTTGGTGACTCATTTTAAGCAGTCTGGGAGACTTATTTGATTTGGAATAGAGGTTTATTATAGCTTAGCTGTTATGTAATAGTTTGCTCAGATGAAATGGTCAGCTATTCTTCCATCTCAGCATTGTCCTTATGTGTGCACTGAGATTCCTTGTAATTCTCTCACCAAATCATATCTAAATACTTTTCCATACTTTCAACCTTTGGAATACGGTCCTCGTTAAAGCTGAGTAGTAGAACAGCCCTTTGCTTAATTACCCATTAGATTGTCTGCCATCCACTATAAAGTTCAAACGCAGTAGTACTTAGCCACCTTGCACAGTTCAGTTCCTTGTGCCATGTGGAGCAGATCTCTCTGACATGCAAGCAGCCTCAGTAAATTGTGCCTGTGTTTGTTTTAGAGGTAATTTCATAGCAGGCAGACCACTGCCATTTATGCAAGGCAGGTGCATTCACTAATTTCTTAGGTTATAGCACAAACTGCAATTAATGTTGCCTGTCTCTCCAGTGTCATTAATGTTCAGGCAAAGTAATCTGGATGTAATTTTTGCACTGGCACTAAAATGACATTTCAGTGATTCCACGAGTTTCTTTTTCCAAGACATTCCAGTACAATCAGATATAGAATTACCCATCTTTTTCTTTGAATGCTTACTGTCATTCCTTCAGACAAACTCCAAAACCCGAACTTAGAATTTTAAAAAGACAAGCACAGCTGTCTTCCACTCCAGGCTCTTCTCTGGGAGGCTTTGAACATTTTAAGTAGCTGAGATGTAGCTGGTATTTGTAGAAAGCACTGAGATTTTTGGATGTCAGTACAGAGTTGTTGTTTGGATTTCTGTGTCATATATCGCGGTAGTGACAAGCTGTGGCAGATGAATAATGCCCACCAATGCCCACTGATATTATATTTAGATTTGCACTACCAAAGCATGCATGGCATTACCAGCAAACCATAATACTTTTTGGGCTGCTGCTCTGAGAACTCTCTGTAGCGGACTGTTGGTACTCCATTGCATACTTTCATGTTTTCTCATCTGCAAATATTATTTAGATTAATTTTAAATTATTAGATACAAATAGGTTTTGTAAAGATCTTCTCACTCAGACTGTAGCCATTTTGGGGCAGAAATAGCCTATATTTTTCATATGCATAGCCAACACCTTGTATACCAGCAAACTGCTTCTATGCAGATGAAGCCCTAGAGCACACACACTCCCAGCCTGCAAGGAATTTCAGAAAGGGTTGTTAGAAAAGACATCTTCCTAGTGATGGCACTAGTAGTTGTCTAGTACTCTAGATGTCAGAGTACTCAACAGCACACAGGAAGGGACTATTACCACAGGGAGCAGAGATGTCAGAGTTTGTTACCTCATGGTGTCTTAGAGAAGAAATGCCTTCTCCCAAGTAGAAAGTGATAGGACGAGACAAAATGGCCTCAAGTTGCACCAGGGGAGGTTTTCATTAGATATTAGGAAAAACTTCTTCACAGAAAGGGTTGTCAAGTGTTGGAACAGGCTGCCCAGGGAAGTGGTGGAGTCCCCATCCCTGGAGGTATTTAAAAGACGGGTAGACGAGGCACTTAGGGACATGGTTTAGTAGTGGACAGGCACAGTTGGACTTGATGATCTTAAAGGTCTTTTCCAACCAAATGATTCTGTGATTCTATGATTCTATGAGTTTGGCCTCCAAGAGTCCCTAGAAGCCAGCAGGAGCTGGGTGCCTAAAACCTGCTTTGCAAACTCTAGCAGGAACTAGGAAAGGACATCTATGACCAGAGCTTTTAAGGGAACTCCGTCTTTCCAGAAAGTGACTAAAGCATTTTTAATCAAGAAATCAGTGGGTGAAATGCTGTTCTCAGATGTATGAGTAGATCTGAAATGACTCCTCTGGTATCAGGACACCTGCTTTTGTGCTTTTCTCTTGCCATTTCTCACCTCTACTATAGGCCTATGTGGCTCTGGTCTTGGGAAGGTCTCTTCTGCTGGAGGAATTTTTGGAAAGGAGGTGCAAAAATAAAGGGTTTCTAATCACCTTGGTGACCTTCCACTGCTGCAACACTCATCCAGATCAAGGCTTATGATGGGTGGTTCAAAAACTGGGGACTGGAATGAGCCATTTATATCCCTCTCTGCTGAGATCTGGCAAGTGTTTCTTTGATCACAGCTGAAAAGGTATCCATGTGTAGCTACTCTGAGTCCACTGCGGTCATGTCAGCATCTGTAAAAGACTTCTTGCCACAGTACAGAGAAAGGTCACTGTTCCCTGCTAGGAAGCATTTGGTACCTGGCAATACAGCCTCACACTGGCAATACAGCCAGGAAGTAAAGGTCCTGTGTGAAAACACCCTTCCCCTAAGTGTCCAGTGAGACTCTAAATGCTCCTAGTTACACAGACAGTTTAAAAGTGAGGGGAAACAGTACTGATTTGCTTTGAGTGTAGCCTCTTTCCATTTTTCTTATTGCATTTCACAACAAAAACACAGCCTCTGTAGAAATTGTGGATTACATACCAGTGAGAACAGATTTTCCCCATCATCATGTCTCTGTGCTCAGAGATCATCACACTGTGAAGAGCAGGAGAGGCAGAGGAGGAAGCGACCCTGGACCCACTTAGCCCCACCATGTCCCTGGCTCTGGACCCCAGCCAGTTCCCACAGGCCAGGGAGAGGGTTTCTGCTGAAACCACACCACGCGAGGCAGCTGCTGGCTCCTTTTTGTCTGCAGATAGTTTGCTTCGGCCTGGTAGCCTGCCTAGCAGCACTTTGGGCTTGTGTCTAAGTTTAACAGCGTAATTTTGTAAATACATCAGCATCATAATGTGATAGAATAGCAGAGACCTACTACAGCTTTCTCTCTTTGCAACTGCTTTTGTAGCGTTACGGGGGAGCTGTTCATCCGAAGAACACCTATCCTGGAAAACAGGATAGTGTCAGTGTTGGCTGTCAACCTGGAAAAAATAGCACTGTGCAGAGAAAGCGTGACCCCTTTTCACTTCCCATCAGCACAGAAGATTTGCGAGGACTTATGAGGGCATCCAGAAATGTTCATGTTCTCTAAAGCAGTGCCTCCAAAATTTGAATAAATGACTACAAATGATAAGACTTACAAGACGGAGACCTTCTGCCTTTGCTACTGCGTTCAGCTGTGGAGCTCCCTTTCCTGGGCTGCAGGCCACATGTGGTGGCAAGCTGGGCTTTGCAACAGCAGTGGCAAAACAGAAGCACTTAGTGGGTGAAACTCATCCTTTGTGGAGGTCCCTCCTTAACCCCCTCTTTGAATCTCCCAGAGCAGAGTTGAATGGGAATTTAGCGGTGCCTAGAGTGTGGTGGGAATTTTGCTCATTAAAAGCAAGTCCAGGCCACGCGCTGTGGTGGGAAGGGGCATGTTGAGCAGCTTGAAGTGTGTTACTGCAGGAGCTGGGCAGCCCCAGGGGCTTAGCATAGTCAGCTCTGTGTCCTTCAATGGCAATACTGCCTAAGAGATGGAAAATTTGAAATGGACAAGAGCTTTTAAAGGGTAAAAAGTTATTTTAAGTACACAGTGTTTTCTAAACTATTTATGTATCTAAGCTATATTCATTTATGGCATGACCAAGCAAGGTACTAAAGCCTGTATTTAAGCATGCAAGCACTCTAATCAACTTCCTATTACATGCTTAGAATTGAGTCTCATCACGAAATGCTTTACTCGGTTCATGCTTTTAACCGGCTTTGAAAGCCATTCTCTACACCACTGAATCACATGTGAGTCATTTAATTCATCCTGAGCCTCAAGTCAGCAAGCTTAAGTCTGTAATATTCATTTGGATAGTAATTATCGTCTTCAATAGATCTTTCAATTACAAAAATGTTCTGCTTTTTTATGGAAAAGGTGTAAACATCATGCTATTTGGTAAATGGTAATGGCAGAAATATTTAGGGGTATAAAAGAGGTGGAGAGAATGACTCATGTATGTATAGCTCTGCACACTGCACTTTTTGAAGTGACTTCTGGATAAGAAAGTTAAAATTGTTACCAAAACAATAAAATTTGGAGCTGTTTTTATTTTGAAAACCCTTGAAGTAACTCCCTTTTAGATATTTAGATATTTTTTAATCTTTAGTAAGTCCTTTTGTAGAGTTAGCATCCACATTTTTTAAAGTTATTTTCAATTGTTATTTGTCAGAGAAATTTTGGTGAGCTGTAAGTGTGTTTGTGTAAAATAACATTGTAAAATACAAAAAAAACCCTGAACAGCAGGTGCTTTCCAGAAGTGTTTTTGTTACTTTTTATAAGGTATACTTGGAGGAGAAATGAATGACGCAGGGACCAAATGGTTAAAAAAGCAGATCCAGTAAATAAACCCTGTTTTGGACTGTTTGTGTCTAGCTGGAGACTAGAGATCGGAGAAGGGAGGTGCTCTGCACAGGGGCTGCTTGAACTTTGAAAAAGAGAAAAGAAGCTTTGGGGGTATCCTGTGCCATAGAAAGAAATGTGTGTCAGAGCTATACGTGTCTGGGTATTTATGTAGTGTGTGTGGGTGAGAGAGAGGGTCCTGGAAGCAGACACTAAGTGAGGGATGTGGTCCTGGAAAGAGAAAACTAGAGAAAGGCCAAAGAGCATTGCTGAGCTGGATCCAGCCCTGGGACATCACTCCAGCCAAGGAAGCTGTGAGTTAGATTTTTTTTTTTTACATGTACATTTTTATTACATTCTGAGTAATTTCCCACAACATTCCACATTTTTAAAGCCTTTTCAGAAGGGGAAAGGGAGGGAGGCTTGAGAAACATCAGAACTTTTTTTTTTTTTGAGAAATTCCAGATCTCTTGAGAGCATAAAGCATTTTTAAGGTTCCTTACCCGAATTTAAAAAGCTAATGATGACATAACCAAATAGACTATAAAGGAGCAGCAGCTGCTCAGTGAGAAGAAAACCGTAGGGGGCAGATCCTCAGCTGGCAATCACTGGCGAAATCGGAGGCAGCCTCAGAGATGTTGGTGGCTGATCATTCACAGCTATCAATAAAGGCTACGAATACTCGTTTTTCTGCTGGGCATTTTGTACACACCACTGTAAAGTGAGCCTTGCCTTACGCAGCAAGCAACCTGGGGCCAGCTGAGTCACTAAGATCTCACAGCAAGTATGTGGTGGAGGCAGGAATAAAACATATCCTCCTGCTAAAAGCACAAGGCCAGCCTCCCTGCTGCCTCTTAGTCCTGCCCCGCACGCAGACTTGGGTGACTCCTTGCAAACTGCTCTCAGTGGCTTCCCTGTGCCCAAGTAGGTGAGGTCAAGTTGTTCACAAAGCATACAGAAGCAATGGCCATTTCTGTGTTCAGTTTGGGTCATTTTTGCTGCCTATGGTAATTGTTGTTATTATTTGTCATTGTTATGGTCTGGTTTTAAGTTTATTCTTACTATTTTCACTTCTCAGAAGAGCTGGGAAATGGTTACAGCCTGGGGGTGATGATGGTAAAACTCACTAAATAATTTCTGGGTACTGTGGGAGATACATCCTCCCATCAAAACATTTTTACGGCAAGTTTAATGTTCGACTCATCTGGAATAAGCTGTGAGAGCCACACTACAGGAAGCTGTCAGGGTTACTGACGATTTTTTATTCTCTTTGGAGAAGAAGAAAACACAGGCTTCTGTCCTCAGTGGATTCTGTGATTTGTGAAGCACTGAAAGAGATCAGATTTCTGCAGAAAAGGAATATCCAATAGGTAACTATTTGTGCCAATTCCAGTTCAAACATAAGCCTTTTTATACAAATAGTTCATGGCAGAGCAAGAGGTATTAAGAGGGATGTGAGCTGTAACCAGGGCAGAGGGAATGCTAATATTTCATCCGGACTGGGGTTTGGGAGGTGGGTTTATTACTGTTTAGAATAAGAATCTAGAAATTCTGGAACAGCGCTGTGCTTTATTTTTGTTCTGTTGTGAAATTCCATCCTTACAGCACAGCTCTGTCTTTCTGGCCATGCAGGAAAACCATTTTCTTTTCCAAATGGGCTAGACTCTGCATTTTATACACTACCCCACGTTGTGGGCACTGCAAAACCGTACCAATCTGGGAAGTGGCAGCACAAAGCTACACCGCCCCACCCTTCACAAGCAAAATACTGATGGGGGGGAAAGGTGGAGAGGAATTTACTACTTCTTTTTAAGTGGTGCAGCCACTCTCTTCTGCCACATGGAGCACAGGAGGGGATAGAGACATATTTCTGCTCCCTCCCCCCTTACCCGCCTCCTCACTGAAGAGTTGCTCCTGTGTTCCCTTGAGCAAAGAGGCTGTGATTCTTGGCAAGCTTCATGTCAGCTACACAGGTCAGGGGGAAGTCATTACTTCCTCCTCCCACACTGCTCAGTCGTGTTAGGTTAGGACAAGACTTTGCAAGACATTGCCCAATATTTGCAATGTGTCTTTCCCATAAAGTAAAGGAAGAAACTGAAATGGGCCATAAGCCTTAAAATTCCGGAAAATGAGGCTGCTTGGTTGATAGGTGAAAATGTACCAAAATATATTAAATAGGGAAATTGAATATAGTTGTGGTTATGGCTCTGATGTGAGGATGGGGGGAACTTGAATTCTGTTCTTGACCATGCCCCAAACTTCTTTTGGCTTTTGATTAGGCTACTGAGATGCTGTCTGTCTGTGTTGTTGTTATTGCGCTTATATTTCAATAGCTTCCTGGCAGTTAGCTCCCTTTGTTGGTAGATTTGAAAACCATTGACTAAAGAAAGGCCTTTATTTTCCCAGGTGAAAAGAGATTATCCACCTGGGAAGGAGGAGCAGGAGAAGGCTTTTCTGCAGTAGGGGAGTATTGTGTGCCTTTGTTGTAAAGCAGTCTGAGACAGTGAATAAAAGGCAAGCTAGAACATTGCATAAACCCTCACTACTCTTGTAAGGCTTTATTTGTCAAATACAGTTAGCAGTAAGACTACAACACCAGCAGTAAGACTACAATGAGGGTCTTTTGTCACAGGGATAACACTGGGACCTGGGCTACCATATTTAAAGGAAAAGAGAAAAGTAGGCTGGCTAGTGGAAACATTACTGAGCCTTCTATCCCAAACCTATTTCTCTTAGATAATTATATTCCCCATTATTACTGTAGAATTCAGTAGTGTAACAGTCTTTCATTTCTTATTGCTATTAAGAGTAATGCCATCCCCACAAGGATGGACAACCACAAGAAAAGCACACAGCACTCAGCTAGGGAAACATGGGCTGCCTGCTGTGGAAAGGGAAGCCTGCATTGACTTTATGACCGCTGGTGACACTTTCTTCTCGAAAAGACAGGCCCCATCTTATCAGTCAATAAAATTCTATAAACTTGGGAATTTCACCACTCACCTGCTCTATCCTTAGAAAGTATTGAAAGCCAAACAGACTTTACTGTATGGTGGCCTAAATTCCCTCTTCCTGAAATTCTCCCCTCCCTCACCACCACCTTACAGGAAAATTCTGGGTCCTGATATAGTAGTAGACAGCAGACAAGCAACCACCTAGCTACAGAGCATCACTAGTGGCAGTGCCTGCCCTGAAGGAGTTAACATCTTAAATCTTACGCTTTCATTTTTTCCATGAGCGAGGCACTCCAAAGCCGACTTATGCCTAGAGTTCATTCCTGTTGATAATACTGTCATACCTTTTCAAAGCTTTCCAGTTAGAAGCAATCACATGGGGACATTTCTGCATGTCGCTCACACCTTTCCATTTGGGATACTCTGTCTTTCCCAGGTTATAAAGATCGTGTGTGTTGATGCTGTTCTTAAATGCCTGGAGGAGCTGGATGCCATATCTGATGGTATGCTCTTGCAATGGCACTGCAGCAGACTGAACTAAGCTTCCAATAATAAGCACTGACACTAACATAAATATTTGTGGTTATGCTTTCCATTTTTTCCTTATAGGAAACAAGTTAAAATTTTGAAATACTTCAGTGATGTGATCAGTGGACAGTAGTGGGAAAGAATTTCTCCAAAACTTGAATTGCGATCAAAATAAGGAAGGAAGATCTGAAAGACCAGAAAATATTTTTGTTAATCAGGATACGGCACTTTCCAACATCTGGATGTCAAAACAAGTGTTTTGAATTCAATACTATTAACATGTGTCACTTAAATGAATTTTTTCCTTCAGAGACGATTGGGTGGTTACAATTTTTGGCAACGGTTTTGCAGTCTGTTGCTTACATTACCTGACCCATGGTCTGTTTGTCTTACGATGTCTGTGGGAAAACAAAACAAAAAAACAGCTCCCCACCCCCCACCCCCCAGCCCTGAAAATAGCACAGGACCCAGAAAAAAGCTCTAGGACTGAGTCTCATCCTCTCAGTGAACCATTTTGACCAGAGAGTAACCTCATGGGATTTATGCTGCTTTTGCCTATGACATCATGTAACACCAAACAAAAAAGTATCTGATTCTTCTGAATATCAAAGAGACATGATTAAACAGAATATAGCAGCCTGGGAATGTAGAAAAAAAGTTTGAATAAAAGGTCAGAGAAAGATCAGGCATCAGCTCTCGCTCTCTGCAAAATGATAAAACTAACAGGGAGTAGTGACTCAGCTTCCCCTGATCAAAAAGCTCCTTTCTTTGCAGTGTAAACAACTGTAGTCAGTGTTCTTGAAATCCCAGACTGAAACATCAACCAGCGCTGGAAAATAAGATACCCCAGAATGCCTTCCCTATCCTAGGCATAGCCTGCCACAGATATTTCAGGGGATTTTGTTCCCTGTGACTGGGATTCACTGTCCAGAAGAGGCTGTTTGCATGAGTAAAAGGGAAAAAAGTTTTGTGTGTGGACTGTGACCTCAAGAGTGTGAAACAAATATTTTGTTTCAAGTCATCTCATTTCAGCAGTAAATTGAGTGACCAGTATTATAAACCAGGAAAAAAGTAGGGAAGTGTGGCTTTAGAGGAATGAATAAAAAATGAACCTAGCAAAGAATAACTCTTCCAAGCTAAAGCTTGGTGTCTAATTTTTTGTTGAATAACTCATTTTGAAGAATAAGAGACTCTTGCTCTTGCCAGGTCCCTGCAGCTAGATTTTATAGCTACAATGAACAAGTATGCATCTGTGTAAATGCTCTTTAATTTTCTTTTTACATCATATTTACACTGCTCAGACAGTAAAACTGCTGAATGTTTTAATTAGCACTCCCATGGCTATGAAATTGTTTGAAATTTTCAGGCGATGTGAAAAGGCTGTCACACAAATAAAGGCTGTAGTCGCTAGATGCTCACAAAGGGGGCAAGATGTTTAAAGTGCACCATTGTATTTGTTTTGGGCTTGGGACCGACCGTACAGCGAATCGCGTGTGCTGCATGCCAGATTCCTCAGCCCTTACACACAGCACACGCAGACCTGACCCACAGCGTGGGCAGTGTACTTTGGACCCATGCTGGCTTCAACGAAAGGACTTTATGGAGCAAGCACCACTCAGCGTGAGCTCAGGGTTGCAAAGTCAGGCACGGTGAGAACCACAGACTGTTCCTGCTTGAGGGTTATTTCACCAGTATTTGTCACCTGCCAAAGCAGAGGTGGGGAAAGTTTCGTTTGCAACATTTTCGGAAATTCCCCAGTGAGGCTATTAAGAAGAAATCAAGTCATCTGAATGCAATGAAAGCTTTCTATGGAATCCTTGTTTTTTTAATGCAATTTTAATGTAATTTTCATAGACTCATAGAACAAATGAGGCTGGAAAACACCTCAGGAGGTCATATTGTCCAACCTCATTAAGAACAATGTTCTGCATGTAAATGTGGAGCTGGCAAAACCTGCCAGCTGCAGAGTATCTCTTGTCTTTGTTTATTCATAGAACACATGCAACTATGCAAGCTGTCTAACACTGGCCTGTCAATTCATTTCAGCCACAATCCAACCCTTGGGGAGGAGAGCAGCTCCTCTGTGGTGTTTGGCCTCTGCGTTGACTCTATCAACACAGTTGCTAATTATCAGAGAACCATACTACTTGAAGAAGACTGCAAGAGATGACCTAATGCAACCGCTCTATTGAGGCAGGACCAAGAATCTTAATGCTGTGTGGGTTTGCTGTGTTTGCAATGTAGACATTTGTCCCCAAAGACCTAAACTGAAACCATGAATGGAGCTGTGGCTTTTTATAATGTTCCTGGAACTTTTATAGCTTAGATTCTAATCTGACAATGAGTGATTGCCCTTAGCTTAGACTCAGCATCCCCTAAAGACCAAAGGAGTGGTCTTTCACTTGGTGTTGGAGAGAAAAAGGAAAATGTTGGGACACAGCAAGTAAATAGGCTCAGGAACTTGAGAAGGCTGTTAAAAAGGATGAGAATTTATTAAATTTAAAGTTCAGGAGAAAGCTAGAAAAAGTATGGCATGAAATTAAAAAAAAAGAGGAAAAGTGATGGTGAAAGAAACTAAGACAAGTGGTGACAGAGAAAAGATTTTCCCCATGTTTCTTCAAACAAAGAAACAGATAATTAGGAGGACACAGAGGAGATTTTACTGCAGAGGGTATTCGTCACTTCCATATGTGATGTGTTATAAAGATTAAATTTTGTCTGAAGAACCACAGGCCAAAGAGCAAAGAAAAACCCAGAAATCTTCTGAAACAACCTCCAGTTTCATTAATGTTATATTTTTGGTAGTTTGGATCTTCGAATTTTAATGTAATTGCATTGTTCTAGCTGAATTCTGGTTTGAGGTCAGCTTCTGGTTCTTGCCATCTTGTGGCGTGGTGCTGCACTGCGACCATCCTTCAGTTCCTCCTCCTCCGCAGGTACAGCAGCTGTAAAACAATGCACTTTCATAAAGGCCTCACAAAAAACCCAAGACAGTTTCATTGACGATTCCTTTCTATAATTTGCAGCTTTTCCTGGGTTTAGGGCTTCATTTAAATTCTGTTTCTCTTTTAATTTCCCCAGTTCTTAGCAGGAGTACGTGCCATTCCCAGTCTGGACCCTGAGCCTGACAGAGAAGACCTCTCTCCAAGTCTCTTTCTAGCCTGATCCCTTGGGCCATTTCCTCCTTGCACAGCCACAGAGTCTCCACACTCTTCTTGAAGCTGTACTTGGATTTGAAAAAACTCCAGTTCATCATAGTCTTCACTCTATCTCAGACACTCCTTTGACCATCTTTTTTAATAGTCCTTTATAGGTAGCTGTACAGCTCAAGATCCTGTCCTGCCTCTTTTATCTTCCCCTTCCTATCCTTCCCAGGACTATATACTTTTAAGCAGGGGGTACTCTGAGACAGAGATAGCAGACCTCTGGATTCCACAGACCTTAAAGGGAACCACTATACTGTTGCAATGCTTTTTATTGGAGGAGTCTGCACACAGGAGCCAAGTCCCACAGAGTTATCACAGGTGTTTCCTATTTTTTCTATTCTAAACATTGGGCATATGTGCTATTAGTGGCACATTATTGTGCTTCAAGGTGCTGGAAAATGACTAATGTATAAGGGTATCTACGGTGAGCTTCTGATCCAAGTTTGCCAGCTTTCAGTAAACCAGTTAGGAGAACTCACATCTCTTGCAGTAGTTCTGCCTCAGCCATCTTCTTCACTGAGAGATCTCCACAGAAGACATCTGAGGTTTTGCTGACTTTCAGTTCATCTCAGACTTTTCCAACCTTAGTAAGAGCTGAGCTTTGTTGACACTAGGGTCCTCTCTCTCCCGGTTTGCCAGAATGATGACTTCACCCTGAGCTTGAAGAACTTGGAGGTCAGTCAAAAAGATGTCTGGCTAACTGGTTTACCTAAGGCTGGCCAGCTGTGGCTGTCCTCTACCTGATAAGCCTGGGATCCTTAGGATGATTTAAGAAAGCTTGTACTCTTTGTAGTTGGAGATGGAAGATATTGCACTTTGCACTATCTGATGTTTGAAAAAAAAACCTTGAGTGCTAGTAGATCACCTGAGGAGAATTTAACCAGGTTTCACCAATATTCTCGTGTTCAGGAAATGTCCTTTTTTTTTGCAGTTGTTATGAATTTTAGCTTTGGTGAGTTTGTCATCCTTTTCAGGAAAAAGTTTGGTGGTGAATAACAATAGCATTTCTAAGTTAAAATGTGCAGTGCAAAAGTGAAGCACTGAAATACCATCTCTCTCCTGCCAATGGCTAGCACACCATGAGCTCTGTTCTCACTGATCGGAGCCATACAGAGAGCAGGAGGTGCACAGGCTACAAGTATAATGAAGAGCTAAGGCTTTGTGCCTGCCAAAGGGAAAGCCTGGTTCCAGAAGGACCGTGGGTTGTCTTCCCATCACGTCGAGAGCTGCACTCGACAGCCACAAGGACTAAGAGTGCCCCACAATCGCAGCCTGCCTACATATGCATATAGGATGTTCAGTACTGCCCGTCCCCTTCCCACTTCCATCTAGAAGTGCAAACATCTAACATATAGCACTATATAAAGTGATTGCATAGATTGCTTGGTGCAACAAACTGCAGCAGTGCATGAAGTAGTTGCTCTGTGTATAGGAACGGGAAGGAATTCCTGCTGTCTAATGCTTTCCCAAATTTGGGTTTTTTTCGCAGTATCTGTAAATGTTTGCTCCTAGAGAAGACTATTCAAGCTAGGGAAAGGCAAGGGTAGAGTATGGGAAATGGTGAAATAAAATCCCTCCTCACTCAAGTTTACCACAGACTCCCTACAAAACACAGCTGTTTCATCATACATGCTAGAAGTCTGAATCATAAAACGCACAAAAAAAAGAGAAAGAAAAGAGTGGCTACATACCAAAGTGTGAAAGAGTCAGAGATGGAAAAAAGGCTAACAAAAGGAAAATAGACACCATGTTAAAAACTGGTTTCCTTTCGGAGTTTTGACTAATATCTGGGGGCCAACAATGAGTATACCACATCAGAGACCCTTTTCACCTTGCCCAAAGTGATGAGCTCATATTTGCAGATTGTCTAACACTTTGTTTTCAAGCCAAAAGTATCAGATTTACACTCGAGTAACAAATTGTTACAATGTGGGAAGAGGTTATGGACAAAGTACAAATCTGTGGGATGCTTTAACCATCTATGATTGTGTCTGTTAGACTGTGTAATAGAAAAGATCCGATCCCAAGGGCCATAGCTCCTAGCAGGGGGAAGATGCAATGGTGCAGTGCCATTCATTCCCTGATACTTCAAGATATTTCATTAATGCAGAGTAACTACAAGTGTATTTAAAAATGCCTCCAGTGATCTCGTATGCTTTGTGGAGTTCCTCATTTTAACCAGAAGTAAGCATAGTTTTGAAAGTTGTTTTGATTGTGGGGAAAAATATGCTGGGTACCTTCTTCCAAAATGAATATTTGCCTCTTCTGCTCCTTGGTTAGACAAAGTACTGAAAACAAGCTCCAGCAGCCCAGCTGCTGCCTTCTCTGCAGGCAGGAGTCTATGGACATGACTCACTAATGTATGTGTGTTTTCCCTGTTCATCCTACTCAGCTACTCTCATCTACTTGCTTCACTCTCCAGTTCTCTGCTAAACCTTGTCAGAGTTAAATTAAAGGAGCACTTGGACTTAAATAAAGACTATTAAGTTGTTTCCAGATAGACTAGCTTTTAGTAGATCCTATTTGAGATTCAGCTTTCACTGCTTCCATATATCTACAGTAACTACCTAAGAACAAGAGTCACTATTGAGTCTCCAAGGAACACTGAAAATTTTAAGAATATATTTTAGGTACGAACTGTGACATGATAAGCTCTCTCCCTGTCTTCTACCTTGGCAAGCATGGTAAGTATTTTGGAGGAAATTGAATTAATTGACTTAGCATCTCTTTCTGCAAATACTTTTTGCTATACAGTTGAGTGTTTTTAGGGACACTGCTTCCCTGTGTACTGAAACTCCTTCCTTCTCCTGTTTTGTTTTAACTACTGATTGGAGATGATTGCTGTAAATACATGAAAAGCAGACTCACTTTCTTTATTTTATAGTTTGAAAAATCCATCTTTAATCCTGGCTCAGAAAAACTTAAAAGATAATTCTTTTGTTGTGAGTGTTTAGACATTGGAAAAAGTTTAAACCAATGCTCTTTCCTCTCTCCCTCCCCTCGCACCCCCCTTTGCTTGCTTTCTCTCTTGATATCTTATTGAACAGGAAAAGGGAGGGGAAAAAAATGCAGGGCTTGAAGGAAAGTCTCAAAGTCATGAAGTACAAATCCTCTTTCCATATTCTTTCCCTGTTTCCATTCCCCCAGGGTCCTTGAAGGCAAAGATAAAAGTATCTCAGATGGCCAACAAAGTGTCTCTGCTTGATTTTACTGAAAGGGAGAACATGAGACAAAACAGACTCCAGTGTGGTTGCCATTTAAATTAGCTATAGAAAAGTGTGATGACAGTCTCAGCTAATTAATAAATCATTATTACAATTTCATATATTAATATGCTGACTACAATGAAAACTCTACATGTCTTTGAGAATA